>PVLD010010056.1:0-73018 GCA_004027595.1 Dinomys branickii | reverse complement strand
GAAAAGGAATGATGAGAAGGGATTATTGCTTTTTTAATCTTAGAAAGTCCTCAGTAGTACCATTAGATAATATTTAATCGTTTGAATAAGTTTTCTTCTATTTCTAGATAACAATTGAAAGATGAATGTGTTAAATCTTTGTTTAATCATTTTTCTATATTTATTGAGGATGTAATATATTTATTAATCTTGACTAATGAAGTTTACATAAAGTTACATATTGATATTTTTACACATTGATTCATTGCATTTTTTCTGAGAATTTATATTGGTCATGATGTATTCATCTTTGTGTACTGTGACATCCAATGTTCTAATATCTGTTCTGAATATTTTTTGACTCGAGAAATATCAGTCTATGATTTTATTTCCTATGATGTTTTTGCCTGATTTTGGTAATACTGCTAAGTGGGCTTTCAGAAAACATGTTTTGAATAATTGTCTCTATGGTTTTGGAGTTTATATAGGATTGGTTCTATTTTTCTCTTTAATGTTGAAGGGAGGGCCAAGGATACAGGTCAGTAGCACAGTGCCTGCCTGCCGAGCACAAGGTCATGAGTTCCGTTCTTGGTACCAAAAAAATAATGTTGAATGGAATGTACCAATAAAAATACATGGGTTGGGACTCTAATTTTGATTTGAAAACGTTTAACTGTACTTAAAATGTTTAAAAGTAGTCTCAAAACTAATATATTTTATTTGTTGTAAATCACATTACTTAATGATATAA
Source organism: Dinomys branickii (assembly GCA_004027595.1). Taxonomy (NCBI): domain Eukaryota; kingdom Metazoa; phylum Chordata; class Mammalia; order Rodentia; family Dinomyidae; genus Dinomys; species Dinomys branickii. The sequence continues at coordinate 72,288 of PVLD010010056.1, read as the reverse complement.
ATTATTCTATTTTTTCCAATTTATTTTCATAATTTTTGATGATTTGGATGATTTAATGATTTGAATGGTTTTTAATGATATGAATGATTTTAATGATTTAGGTGTGTGTGTGTGTGTGTGTGTGTGTGTGTGTGTGTGTGATATGTATGTGGTAATGGGGCTTGATCCTAGGCCCTCATGGTTGATAAGCAAATGCCTTTTCAGTGAATTATGTCCCTTGTACACTCAGTGCTCTTTAATGCATCTCTTCCATTTCTGCTGTTGGTAACATTAGGTGAGTATATTTTCTTGCATCAATATTTCTACCTGGAACACTCCATACATGTTCATTGGATCACACTGGGAGTATAGTTTAGGTTGCATCCTTACTGCTTTTTAAAATTATGTTTATTTGTACAATTTAGATGTACATAATCTAACTGTGAATGATCACATTCACCATAGGGAAACTGTACATGATATTTCTTGTTTCCTCTTTTCTACCATTCCCCTCTACTCCCTTCAATCTCTCTTCGCCTCCTTATTTACAAAGCCTCGCTTTCATTTTATCCTTCTTTTCTCATTCTTACTTTTGTCTTCCTTCCTTTCTCCCTTTCCTCCCCCTAGTTCCCCTTCTAATTGAACATTTTCTTCCTATTTTGAAATACGTAAAATACATTTTTGGTCCTTATGTACACTTTTGGTTACTCACAGCAGAAAGACTATGTGATGTTCATACATGTGCGTCTGATTCATTTCACTTAAGAGTATGATATCAAGGATAAAGAAGATGTGGTTCTTCTATAAAATTGAGTACTACACAGCCTTACTGGGTTTTTGCTTACTATACTGTCAATTGCTAATAGACAGTAAGAATATTCAAATATTTTCAAGTTCATCTTTGTATTTTTTGTATCACTGCTACTAGTCATCATAAATACTAATGAGTACCATTTCCTTCCCTTTATTAGGGTAATGTGTGGGTATTTTCACATTCTGAGTTCTTTGTAATTTTCCTTAAGAGAGGCCTGAAATAGTGCAGGTTCTCCAAAGCTTTCAGCCAAGAGGAGTTTTTCACTCTCAAGTAATCCACATTGAGCTTCCACAATTTTCTTGATTATAAGTTCTATTTTTGTCCTTGTTATTACTAGGAGGTTTTAACATGACTTTGCAGATTATCAGTATATATTGTTGCCTTGGTTACTTTTTCTCTCGTTGCTGAGACAAAATACCCAACACCCAAAATGAAGGAAGGAAAGGTTTATTTAGCTTATGTCTCAGAGGCAGAGTGGCACATGGTAGAGGGCAAATGTTCATGGCAGCAGAGCACAGCAAAAACCACAAGAGCAAAAGGGAGGAATGGCTGCAAGCAGCTTCTTCTCTTCCCTTACATTGTAAAACAGCCTATCCCCACCCAGGGGGTGTGTAGCTCTCACAGAGTCTCCAGGCCCTCCTCTTCCATAGGCTCAGGATGTATACAAAGTAAGTACCCTGGCTTCCTGCTGAATCAGTCAGCCAAACCTCTAGATTCCCCAAGTTGATACAATGTATCAACCATAACAATTGTTGTGTAATAAATATGCTTATCTTCTTTTGGAAAATATTCAACTTCAGTCTAACAGTCAATTAAGATACACAGCAGTAACTTCATTCTTTCATGTTTGCTTCCTAATATCATTATGGCAGGACTATAAAAGCATTTATTGTAGATCTCAGTTAACACTACTGCCAAGGCATTGTTTTTGTGGAGCATTTACTTTGTTTCCCAAATTAAACAAGTTGTCTCTACTTCCATGGGCTAGACCTGAGTTTCCCATAGATTTGCTTGAACTTGTAAATTGTTTACAATATTGCTTCCTAGTCATTGTTTTCTTCCTTCATCTTCATTACTCTGAATTTCCATGCTCACTAAAATCTGATTTCTCACTGTAAATGTTGAGATTGTTAGGTTAGACCCCAAGCAGGGACAGAGACTACCAAGTCAGGCAGGATTGAAGCCAATAGTGATATCTTTATTTCAAGTTGGGTGCATCCTGGCCAACAGCAAAAAAGCCATTGGCTCTGAACAAAAGAAGGGGCCTACTTTATAGACTATTTTAGTTATGGAAGGGCGAAATTCCACAGAGATAGGTGGAAAATTTAAGTTTATGAGGGGTAATTGGTTGGTCTGGTGCCTCTGGGGGAGGGAAGTGCAGGAGAACATTGGTGTGTTGCTGATTTACAGGGTGGAATATGTAGAATTACGAGGTTTACTGTAAGCCTGAGAACTAGGCTTTAGAAACATCCTGATGAACAGACTTACTTTAGTCTCTCAAGCTGAGTGAGGGGCATTCTGTTTGAACAGACTGCTTGTTTTTTTTTTTGTTTTTTTTTTTTGGCGGTACTGGGGATTGAACTCAGGACCCTGCGCCTGCTAGGCAGGCGCTTATTCCACTGAGCTATATCCCCGGCCCCCCCAGACTGCTTGTTTGTCAGAGTTTTTCTCTTCAAATTGGGCAGAGTATAATGTGAGAGACCTAACAGAGATGTTTTCAGATTTTACTTGTATTATCATGTACCAACTGCTGAAATGTGCCTCAGGCAGGAAACTAAAGTTCTTGTAGATCTCACCTCCTCTGTCTTTTTTTTTTTTTTTTTTTTAAGGAATCACTCCTCATCAGTGACTGTTGCCCAAATATCTAAAATGAGTAGTTTAAATAGTTTTCCCAGTCTTTTTCAATGTCATCAACCATAGGTCAATAAGGCTCCTAGTTACTGCATCATAGTTAGGAACGGAAGTGATATGGTAATGTTAAAGTCCTTATCTGCTAATTCCAAAATCTGACCCATTTCTCTGTCTGCCTCTTTGCTTTTCTCAGTATTGTAATTGACTAGATTTTCCTGTGTAGTTTGATATCTACCAGTTGTTTATTTTATATTAACTATTTATGCTATGGGTTGAAGAGACTGAATTATTTTTTCTTGGAATTGTATTAATTCTCATTTAGTGAATTACTGTTAGCAAGTTGTTTGGGTTTTCGTCTGTGTTGATTTCAAGTTACAGTTCATGTGGGTCAATCAGTTCCTAATTTTCTTTTAATCTTAGACTACATGTTTGGTCCTCCTCCCCTGAATGTTTGTGGACTTAGAAATATTTTATAAAGGATCCCACAAAGTGTAGTTTCTTCCTTCAGGGTGATACCAAGTACAACTTCCCCCCTTTGAGGTTGCTTCTGGGTTTCTGTTATGGCTTGTACCCGGATGTCCCCCAAAGCCTCATGCTTTCAGAGGCGGGGCTTTTCACAGGTGCCTGGATCTAGAGTGTGATGAAGGGATTAAGGATGTGATGGGAAGGGCAAGTAGCCTGGACTTAATATAAGGAACAGAAGGAGGGTTGCATTGTCAGTGCTGGTTTTTTTTTTTTTTTTTTCCACTGCTTTGCTGTCTCCTGCCTGCCATGAACTTTTTCTCCCTGCAATGCTCCTCTGCTCTACCACGCTGCCTCAGAACCCGCCAATTATGGACTAAACTTTCTACAAACTGCAGAGTTACAGTAAGTCTTTTCTAACTTTTAGTGTTGAGTATTTTGTCTCAGCAATGAAATAAAAGTGTCTAACACAGTTCCTTTTAATATTTGCAAAATATTGTCCTGAGTGTGCTAGTCTTTGTAATAGGAAGTTTAAGGCATGTGGAGTACCTTAACTGAAGGAGTGGAAAAGGGTATGATATTTCATATTGCCATTGCTAGTTCAACTTTATCAAATGTATAATACGTGCTGTACCCTATATGCTTTTTCAGATGTAACATTTCTGACATATAGTTCAATATGGGACCTCTCGCACATTTTAGTGATGTTGAACATTTCTCAAGATGAGTTTGGGTCATGAGTTTATTACCATGTTTCAAGTTGGTTCACAAGTCAAAATAAAGGTGTTGGTGGACAGAATAATGATATCAATGACTTTACCATTTTTATAAAATCTTCAAACTTGAAAATGCTTCTAGGCCTTGGGAAATCTATTTTCTTGCATCCTCTCGTTTATTCACTTACTTGTTTTTTTTATTGTGTACCTACTATGCTCCGTATATTACTACAGGTGATGTAAATCAATGAGCAAATCCAGAGTATACCTTAGCACATTTATTACAGAAGGTGAGAAAGAAAGAAATTAAGCCAGCAATTACACATTATATCAGATACGTACTATAGAAAATGAAGCATTACTGTGGGCCAGAGAGTGACAGGTGCTCTTTTAATTAGAGAAGTCAAAGGAAGCCTCTCAGAGGAACTGATATTTGAAGAGAAATCTGACTGAGGTGGAGGGGGAGTCATGTAAATAATTGGACAAGGGCATTCCATGCACAAGACACAGCGAGAACAAAGACCTTGAGAGTTGACTGTAATTGGTATGTTAAAAAATAACATCAAGCAGTGGGATTAAGGCAGAATACATAAAGGGAATATGGCACAGAATATAGACATAGGCAAGGGTAGATTATATTGTCTGTGGTGAGACATTTACATTCTAATAAGTATGGTATGAAGTCACAGAGCTCTGAAAACATGAGATGGAGGTGATCTAATTTGCATTTCAGCAGATTGTTCAGACATGGTGTGAAGAACAGACCACACATGAGCAGCATGGAATAATCATCTTCCATGGGAAGCTATCACAGGGTATTATCCAAAAGATGATCATGGAGTTGCCAAATTAAAAATATGGGAAAAAATAACTTACAGTCCCACCCCCCCAGGCCCTTAGCATGCTTCAAAAGGATGTTTCATTTATTTTTATGGTATCAAAGTCAGTATGTGCTCTCTCTTAAAAGCTTTAGGCTTCTGGGTGCATAATAGCAATTTATTTCTCATAGAAAATAAAATTACTTTACCATACATAGGACATTAGAGTAAGACTTACATCAAAATGAAGTGGGAGTAGAGAAAGGAAAACCTATTTTTAAGAATATGCTATTTGTATTAAAGGTGAGCACACATAAGGAATACATACAAGTGTTCTGGCATAGCAGCTTTGGGTTTTCAGAGAAAGAAAAGTTATTGCCTTACCAGACAGCTAAGTTAGAAATTAATAGGCAGCCAGAGAGGGATCAGGCCCTTGCTGTAGTCAGTGCAGCAGATGAGACGCATCAAAGTTGTGGCTGGAGGCGAATTGAAAGAGACTAAAGCTTCAAGACGACACAGTTTGAAGATGATGAATTTGAAGAGACACAACAACCAGGCCTGCAAGTTTCCCTAGAGATAAACAGAAAGTTGAGACTTTACTGTAATTAGCAGCACCTGATTCAGTGAGCTCAGTGCATTAGATGCATAGGGTGTTGCCTGAAGTACCTAGCTCCACATGCCCATCTCCTTCCCGGGACGTCTTTGTTCTTTCCGTGTGAGAAGTTATAGATAAGCTAAGCTTAATGATGCTCGCTGAGATACCTTTGCTGCCCGTGTCAGTTTCCTATTGGATCAATATTAGTAAGAGATTATACTTGTAATTCTATAGGTTGATATTAGTTTGACCCATAGCTACCCAAAATAAGACTTTCTTATATAAATTACCATTGGACAAGGAGACTAAGTGACAACCCAATTTCGAGATCCCTCCTGTTTCTCTGCTTTCTCTCAGTAAACCTTTCCTACTCTTAAACTTCTTCACCCTCAGATTCACCCTTCCCTATCAGGAGACATAAACTCTGCACATCTGACATTAAACAAGTTGGGGGTTACTACCCTCTAGTACCCTTTTGCTGTCTGTTATAAAATTTCTATATTTTCAGAAAACTATAAATGCTGCTATAAAACCTTCTTGGGTACCTTACTTTTTAAACCATTTTACTGATAATCAGGTTGGAGTGTTACCCTGGGGGCCTAGACTCTCGGGATTTTGCTTAATATCAATTTGGTGCTCAAATGGGAAGAGACTGCTATAATTGGGGAGCTGCCTGACCTCTCCTAACTTGAGGATAAATACTTCTGTAAGTGGTGAAGACAAAGCAGGGGAGAGTTGTGATTAGTGACCATTCATGAATACTTACTTGTCCTAATTGCAAGAAAGGTGTTATCATGAAATCAGATATTCAAAGTATGACAATTTTTAATCTATCAGGAAAAACAGGAATATTTTCATGTCAAAATTCCTGGTGGATAATTAGTCCCATAAATAAAAGAAATATTAAGGATAAACATGTTCCTTAATTTTGTCCTTATTCCCATCCAGTATTAGAAGGCGCATGCTATTTGGAATCATTATGCTCTCATTGATTTATGTCAGCAATTGTGCTATTTATCTGTGAACTTTATTTCAAAGAATTCACACTGCAAAGTGGTGAAATCCTGAGCTATTGTTAGTGGTCATGATTGCTACGGGGAAATAAAGATGCTGAGGCTAACTTTTATGTTGCCTTGCCAGCCCTCAGCTTCTCCTGTTGCTTCCACGCTGAGAACAGAGAAAGTATTAGACAAATCCCAAGGAGAATCTTGGATAAGACTGTTGTGGTGAGAGTGGGCCAATCATAATTTCTATTTTATCTTTTATTTCAGGTACTGCATCCAACCCCTGATCAAAGTGTCTCTTTGAATATTTCCTCACACAAAAAGGAAAAGGCAGTTGCTTTCATTGTTGGTGATAGAGTTTCATATCAGAGGCATGGTATGATTACTTGCTACGCGTTTTTATGTGCTTAGCCTGATTATAAAAGTTAGCAAATTTTGTGTATTCATAAAATAAACGGTACTGAAACTTTTGCAAATTATGTATTTGCTTCTTATGTAGATTTTTAGTTCTATTAGATATTACTTTTTTCTTTAGATTTCAAGAAAAGAAAGGTGTTAAGAGAATACACTCAAAGTTTTATTATAGCAGTAAAATATTTGAGACTTGTGATAATGAGTGGTAGGAAATAAAGAACACACACACACACACACACACACACACACACACACACATGAAATAAGACATCAGAAGAATAAAAGAAATTAAGAGTGGATATACCTTTTGTTGCCTATCTTACTATGTTTACATTTTGTTTCCAAATTTTATTAGCTATCCTTACCCAGCTGTTTAACAGAGGAAATAAGCTCCTTTCTGTATGACGAAGTTGGCCTGATCACTAGAATTAGATAGAGAAATTTCTATCTGTTCTCCATTGTTTGAATAATTTTAATTACTAAAAAATCAAACATGTAAGTAGTAAACAGTTCTAACTTCTTCTTGTCTTATTATCTTAAAGCATATTCTATAAATAAGTAGAAGCAGCACTTGGGAGCTTATTAAAAAGTCTCAGAAAAATAGATATGGAAAGACTTTATCTTGATATGTTAAAAATCTCTTACGACAAACATACTGCCAACAGCATACCATATTGAATGGGGAACACTGAAAGCTTCCCATCTAAAATCAGGAATAAGACAAGAATGTACATTATCACCACTCTTGCTCAATATAGTATTCAAATTAGCTAGATCAGTCAGGCAAGAGAAAGAAAACCAAGAGTATGTGTAGGAAAAGAAGTCAAATTGTAACTGTTTGTCAATGACTTGATATTTTATGAAGGACACTCCAAAAATTTCAGCAAATGATTCCTAGAATTAATAACAGCTATGTAGCAGGATACAAAACCATCACAAAAACATGAATAATGTACTGGTGCACCAATAACAATCTCACTGAGAAAAAAATTAGGAAGTCAATATCATTCAGAATAGCATCCAAAAAATTAAATACTTGGCAATTACCATAACCAAGGAAATGAAAGACCTCTACAATGAGAACTACACACTCAAAAAAGGAAATGAAAGAGGAAATCAGAAAGTGGAAAGATAGCCACTATTCCCGGATAAACAAAATCAATATAGTCAAAATGGCAATACTTTGAAAACAAATGTGTAGATCTGATTCAATCCTAATAAAAACACCAACAGCTTTCCTCATAGAGCTAGAACAAATACCTTAAGATTCATATAGAACCAGAAGAGTTCCAGAAAAGCAAAAAGCAATCCTGTGCAAAAGAGTAAAGAAAAAAGCATCACAATTCCAGATTTCTAGTTATATTACAAAGCTATGGTGATAAAAACACCGTGGCACTGTCACAAAACAGACATGTGGATCAAAGGAATACAATAGAGGATGCAGAAGCGTCTGATATTTGACAAAGGGGCCAAAGACACACCCTGGAGGAATCAGAGCCTCTGTATCAGAGGGTGAAGAGAGAGCTCCTTCATATGCACAAAACTGAATCTAGACCCACACCGCTCACCAAGTACTAAATGGACATCAAAACGGATGAAAGATATAAATATTGAAACATATACATATGTAACCTGGTAGAAGATAAAACTAGTTCGAAATCTAAGACATAGACATCGACAGAAGCTTACTGAACAGAACCCCTTTTGCACATTCAATAATATTAAGATTCATCAAGATGGTTATATCAAATCAAAAAAATTCTGTGTTACAAAGGAAACAGCCAGCAGAGTGAAGAGACAATCTACAAAAGTAGAAAAAAATGTTGTGACAACTAGAGAGAGGACTAACACTTATATATATAACTCAAAATAATTAGCACAGGCCCCCCAAAAGACCCAGTCAAACAAGGGGCTGAGAAGTGCAAATGGCCTATAAATACAAGAAAAAATGGTCAATATATTTGGCCATAGAGAAATGCAAATTAAAACAAGACTGAGATTCCATCTCACTCCAGAAAGAATGGCTATCATCTAAAAACCAAATTAGAGCAATTGCTGCTGACACTGCAGAGAAAATGAACACTTCTTCACTCTTAGTGGGGATGTAAACTGCCACAACTACTACAAAGATCAGTATGCAGATAACTCAAAAAGGTAAAAACATAAATTTTATTTGACTTCACTATTCCCCTTCAAGGTATCTTCCTGGAAGAGTTAATCACATCATATTATAGTGATACATGCATGCTCATATTTATAGCAGCAAAACTCATAATAGATAAATCATGGAAAGGGCTTATATATCCCTCGGCAGAAAAATGGATAAAGAAAATGTGTTACTTACACATAATGGAATACTACTTTGCCAGAAGGAAAGATGAACTTGAACCATTTGCAAGAACATGGGTGCACTTTGAGACCATAATATTAAGTGAAATAAATTGGAGACACAAGCTTAAGTATCACATAGTTCCACTTATATGAGAATCCTAAAGTATAAACAAATTAGAGAACAAAGTGAAAGACAGAAAATAGTAAACTGGCATATAGACTTTGTGAGTGAGAAGAGGACAGAGAAACGGCAGGTACATAAAAGAATTACAATGTGCTATATACAGGGCTGGGGATATAGCTCAGTGGAATAAGCGCCTGCCTAGCAAGCGCAGGGTCCTGAATTCGATCCCCAGTACCGCCAAAACAAACAAACAAACAAACAAAAAACAATGTGCTATATACATGTGGAAACTCCCCACAATGAAAGTAATCACTATCTACTGCAAACATGTACTGATAAAGATTTGAGTTAACAAGTAAATAAATATGAATTCTAAATAGATATCAGATCAAATGTTGAAAACAAATACAACCACTAAAGTATTTACAGATAGAGTGTATCTGGGTCCATTTAAAAGCTAAGGAATATGAAGTTTTAGGTAGGCCCAGGAATCTATTTAATAAGATCTTCTGTAGTGTGGGAAAAGAGCCAAGATTCCAGATTTCTAACAAGTGGCCCAGTTATTGGCCATTGCTCACTTCCCATAGGTGAAGATCCAAAGCAGTGGTGATGGGCCTATGGCATGCAGGTGGCAGCAGGCACATGGAGCCTTCTCTGTCAGCACAGGGGCCCAGTTGCCCCAGAAGCTGAGCATCAGATGACAGTTGTTTTTCCTAAACTAAAACCATAGTGTTCAGGTTTAACTCAAATGTTGGCATAAGTGGGTTTTGGGTTGCAGTTGGGGTACTGGGTCTCTAAAAGATTCTCCATTACTATTCTAAAGGATGTATACATAATTGAGACTTTAAAAATATCTTCTTATTTTTTACCTGTTTTGCTGTTATTTTATACCCACATCACTCTCTCTTTACTCCATACATGGACATTGGATTCTGAATGATTGGTATCCAGTGGTCTGTGCACAATAATAGTATTTTTCCAACAGCTGTTGTCTTGAGACATGCTCTTCCGAGTCCCTCTTTCTGGGATCCATTACAATGCTAAGAAAAGATCCTTAGCTTTATGGTCATTCTCATCTATTTTAGTAGCAAAATCAAAACTACTTAAAATGTCACTATCACATCTTTTCTGCTCACTGCGTATCTAACACAGGTCCACTAGAAGTAGTAGGGTTATGCGTTCTATCTTCCAGCTCTCATTCCTCTGAAGTTGGTAAGCAGGATGAGAATAGGTCTCCTACACTAAGACACATACCAGAAATGGAGAGAATTTATCTCATATAGCTTTGTTTAATACAGTTTCTGAAAGTGGGGTAGTTGATCTGTCCAGGTTCTCTCCTTTGCTCTTTAAGGACCCTGGCTGTGTCAAGTGTACAGACCTAATGAAATCTTATTACCAGACACATGACATCTGAGTCCCTTATTTCTCCATCAGCTGCAGTCTATGCCAACAGGTTTTTCCAGTGTTCTAGAAGGGAAGCAGGTACAAATTGACTCTAAGTTTAGGAGATTCAATTTGGACTCACATAATGATTCTCTCAGGGTGTATTTATATTCTTATAGCTGGCTGAATCTAGAAATTTTTGTAGCTGAGAAGTATCTCTCCACAAAGTGAGAGGCCTGCCTCCCACGAATTCTTCCACCAACTCTTACTGATTATCCAATGATTCCTTCTAAGATTGAAGATGTACAAAATCAACAATCTCTTTTTGAACCACCTCTATAATGCCAAGCATGTAGATTTCATTAAATTGTGTGGAGATAGGAACTTGAAATATTACTTGAGCATAATCAATCACATTAGATTCTTAAGAGCATTGAAAAAATTATCAGCAGGTCTTCACAAACATTCTAGACCATGTGTAGTTACTTAGTGACTCTTTGATGTTATATTGATCCCATATTGACAAAGAGGTGTTAATTGCTAGACAACAGAAAATATCCTATTATACACATAATGTCCTATTCCCAACATATCCAACATGACCCATCACTCACTATGGGTAGCCCCTATTTCAATTCAATTTTATTGTTTAAATACAGCTTTACAGTGACAGAACTTTTTTTTTTTTTTTTTTTTGGCGGTACTGGGGATCGAACTCAGGACCCTGCGCTTGCTAGGCAGGCGCTTAGTCCACTGAGCTATATCCCCAGCCCCTACAGTGACAGAACTAACGCTCATAGGCCTTAGGAGGATACATGTGGAATTCACAGGACTATAAAGGAAATATTGGCAGATAAAATGTTCTAGGGACAGTTGGTAGCATGCTCTCTTTTTGGGAACATATTTTACATTTATAAGAAACTATTGTACATAATTCTGGTTTTCAGTGTAAAAAGTTTTCATGGTTGAGCTTTTGTACAAAACATTAGAGAGTAGACAGGTATATTAGAAATCATCCATACCTATCCCCTTGTTTAAAAGAAGAATCACATATATTTGTGCATTCCTCTAATGGACATTTATTAAATGGCTTCTATTGGCAGAGGAATGAATTTTTAATTTCTTCCCCAAGAAAACTTACTGGCTAATGAAGGGATTTGCCACCTGGGCTTTGCCTGATTTGCAATTTTCAAGTTTAAAAAGTGCTCCCATGTGACACTCCATTAAGACAGAGCCCCCATTTGTAACACAGATTCCATAGGAAAATTAAACAGAATATTCCAAATATCATGGAAGAAATGACTCATGTAAATAAAAAATTAGTGTTCTGAAAAAGCTATTTCACTGACAGAAAACAATGGGCTGAAATTGGAGGTGATATTGGTATTTAAAAATTCACCAGGCTTTTTCTTAATGTCCCATTTATCACATCTTAGTAAGTCACAGTGAGGTGCCACAGCTCACTTAATGGAATCTCTGGTATCACTTGGGAATACTACAGTGATGATGCATAACAGCCCACACTACCTTTGACAGGTAGCTGCACCATCAGTATCCAGGGCCTCTCTGTTGCCTTTGAAAGTGGTCACAAGGGTGCTCACTGTGATGTAAACACCTGCCCACCATGCTGTTAATGAGATCTTATCACACCTGCATCCTTCTAACAGCTGTAGTGTGACCTGTCATCCACGGGACAAATCCAGACAGATTACCATGAGGTGAAAAGTCTCAAATCCAATCAACCATCCCATGAGTGATTCAGCCACCTGTATATGGTTTGTATCTGCTCTGTGATGTTTGTGCTTGTTGTTTTCCTTTTAAGCAATGCAATTTTGTTGAACAGTATGACAATGGATGGTGATGATTAATCAAGAAAAGCATTATTAAAGTTTAGCTAATAAAGCAAAGTTCCTACTGCAGACATTGTTGCATTTAAAATCTACATTTGGCTAAAAGATCAAATATACATTGTAAAGATTCCAATGAGCCTTACTCAACCTTATTATGAGGAGTATTGGGCATTTAAATGCAACATGGACTATTAAATACAATAAAGAAATTTTAACCCTTGTCTCTATTTTAGGAAAGTTTAAAAAAGTGAGAATTGTGATACATATGAAAATAAATAACTAAATATTAAATGTGTGCTAATTAGAAGATGTTATTGCATCAATATACAGTAGACTTTGGTGAACTGAGGTGTTGATAAAGGCATATTTAAAGGTCGGCAATTTAAATTTGGCTTTAAAGAATAGGTCAGACTCTGGGTAAATGGGAGGGGGAAAGAACATTCAGAAGAAATCAACATAGCAGGAAAGTTCTAGCAGCCAGAATTAGTAATAGGTGTGCATGAGGTAATGGTCTTAATGAAGCAAATGATCTGAGCAAGAGTGCATTGGAAAGGCAATTTGCGTAGGGTAGGTAGGGTCACAGCCTTCAGATTAATACAAGTAAGGGATAAAAGCTACTGCAAAGGAAACACCGGAGCTGGGCAGCAGGTAAGGCAATAAATACAAACTGTACTTGGGGAAATGCTATAGGGGAAGATGAATTCAGCGCAGAGCAGGAGTCTATTACGAATGCAAGATGGGCCAGTGGGAATTTATAGTGCAGGAACCGGATGGAAGTGACTGAAGGGAAAACTACTGAGAGAAGCATTTCTGACTGAGCCAACCTAATAAGTTTTTCCTGAAGACAGCCCAGGTGATCAGACTAAGCCTGGGAGATGGTGGAGGATGAAGAATCTGATAATGAGGATGGAAGATTCTTGGTAAACCGATTTCCCAGGGTTATTGCTAAAACTGGGTTTTACAAGGAAGTGTGCAAATGGATCTAAAGGAATTTTAATAAGCATGAGTAAAGAATCAAAGATCTAGGTGTGGAGGCACAGGACTCTAATTCTAGCTCCCTGTAACACTGAAGCAGAGAGTGTAAGTTCAAGCCTAGCCTGGGCAACTTAATGATTTAGTGAGAACTTATCTCAAAATAACAAAGGGCTGGGGGATGCACCCCCGTTTGAAGGATCAGAGTTCAATTCTCAGTACAAAAAAAAAAAAAATCAAAGGAGAAATTATACTGTTTCAAGAAAGATAAACAGAAAGTATGTAAAGATAACATTTACTCTCTTGGACATTTCAGAAATCTCTATTCATTTTGTTCTTGCACAAGTAATAACTATAAGCAAACCACAGTAGCATTTCTCAGGTAAGCAAGACATCTAATGTACTTTGTTTGTTTGTTTTTTGTTTTTTTTTGGCGGTACTGGGGATCAAACTCAGGACCCTGTGCTTGCTAGGCAAGCGCTTATTCCACTGAGCTATATCCCCAGCCCCCATCTAATGTACTTTTATTGCTCCTTTTTGTGAAAATAATCCTAGCACCAGAAGTATGTGGAACAGTTTGCTGCCAGTGGGCATGAGGATGTACTTTAAAGCAGCAACTTGAAGACATAGCATTTAATGTCTCATGTTTTACTATAAAAATTATATCAGATATTTTTATTTCTAATCTATAATTAAGATAGTATTTTAAAATCCAAAAGTGAAAAACAAGCAAAAATTATGCAGATCTTTTTACTTTTAAATAGAATAAATAAAACAATAATAAAATAACAACATAGACAAAAAAAGCAAAGCAAAAATAATAAAAATGCTATAGCATTTCAAAACAAAGTGATAGTAATTAACAGTGGTTGTTATAGTACATATTGTTACCCTCAATGAAATTGCTGCTGATGGGAGTGTAGATTGGTGAAACATGGAAATCAGTGTGGAGAATTCTCACAAAAGTAGGATTAGAGGTCCCACTTAAACCAGCTATTCCCCTTCTGGGTATTTTCCCAGAGGAATTAAAAGCATCATACTGTAGTGATATATGTGCACCCATGTTTTTAGCAGCAAAATTCGTCATAGAAGACTTTTTGTTTGTTTGTTTGTTTGTTTGTTTTGGTACCTGGAATTGAACTCAGGACCTTGGGCTTGCCAGGCAGGTGTTTGTGCTGCTGAGCTACATCCCCAGCCCTGTCATAGAAGACTCTTGATTTTAAATAAATCCTATTCATCTGGCAAAGGTAACTATCAGTGTAATCTCATACTCTAGGAGACTGAGGCAGAAGGATCGCAAGCTAGAGCCTAGCCCAAGTGGCATGGTGACTTTGTGAGACACTGTCTCAAAAAGTACAAGAAATATCAGGGGATATAACTTACTGTGTTGGCCCTGGACTCAAGCTCCAATATAGCAAAATCAATAGATTCTATACAGTGAAGTAAAAAATGATTGCATTTGGGACTCCCCTGCACACATTCCCAGGTTTCTCATAGTTTGAAGTCTTTACTGTTAACTCTTGTGTCACATTGACATTGCCATTCTTTGCTGCAGGTTTGGTTCCATGTGCACAAAGAAAGAACATGCCTTTTCTGCGAATGAGGAATCCCTGTTTCATGTTCCAAAGTGGCCAAGGAAGAAACTTTTCAAGTTTCCCAGGCCTCAAACAAGTTGAAACATTAGTAGTTGTAGTGAAAAGACACAGAGTGATAGGAATACAGTGTCAACAATGAATTTGCACTTGGTGGTGATGAGGGAAGGTGGGTGGGATGTAATAATCCAGATGTTCTTTAGTGTACATTTGAGAGTTCCTAAGGCACCCGAATGTTTATTTTTAAATGGTCCTTACCTTTCTTCTGTTAACTGCCTTGTGGTTTCTTCTTATCCTATCCTGACTCCTAACCAGCATCTACTCTTTGAGTAGCTGCAAATCTTTGCCCTATGCTATTTCCAAATTAAAACTTTATATTCTTATAGTGTTATGCACAGGGACCCAGATTCCCTTCACACTTCTCTGATGATAAAGGTAAGGATTTTATTTGCTTGTTTTTCTTTTGAGTTCTGGAAACCATACTGTGGGTTCTTGAGCCAAAAGTTAAATGATCAGCTACTTTCCTTTTCAATTTGGTGTTAAATTGGTGTTTTTTCCAGTATTTTTACACTTGTATATCTATTTTTTAAATTTTATTTTAAAGATAAAAGAAACCCACAAAAATTCAAACAAGATAATAGGAGAGTAACTATGGTTAATATATTGTGTATAGTTATCTTTAAATTAGTTATTCTGAGTACAAGATGCAGGCATTTAATCATCCAAAAATTAGCATAAACAATTCATTTCAATGAATTAAGAGGAATTAGTATAACTATTTTAACTATTTTATATATATATATATATATATATATATATGTTTTTTCGCTTTGTCTTCCTTATTTTCTCCTTATCCCCATCCCAGTTTCTCCTTCATTTTGAACAGTATTTTCCCATTTCACAATATCTGTTGTACAGTTTGCATCTTATTATCTCTTTCAGCTTCTACACTAGGAGAGACAATAGGATGATCACATATGTGAGTCTGATTTATTTCACTTACGAGTAAGGTCTTCAATTGCATCAGTTTACCTGTAAAAGTCTCCAGTTTATCCAGGCTGAGTAGTACTCCATTGTTTACAAAAAGCACATCTTTCTTATCCATTCCTTAGTTGATGGGCGTTTAGGTTGTTTCCAAGATCTAGTTATTACCAACTGTGGTGCTATATACATGGGTGCACATAGATCACTGTGGTGTGATGCTTTCAATCCTTTCGAGAAGACACCCAGAAGGAGAACAGCTGGGTCAAATGGAGCATCTAACTGTAATATTTTGAGGAATCTCTGCACTGAATTCCACAGTGGTTCCACTGGTTTACACTCCCACCCACAGTGGAGGAAGATTGTCTTCCCTCACAGTCCCTCCAGCATTTGTTATGGTTGATTTCTTGATAATAGCTGTTCTTTGCACGATGGGATGGGATCTCAGGGTTGTTTTAATTTGCATCTCTCAAATGACTGGTGATGTTGAAAATTTTTTCATATATTTATTTGTTGTTTATATTTCTTCATGTAAGAAGTATATATTCAACTCAGATGCCTATTTTTGGATTGGCTCTTTAAATCTCGGATGTGTGGTTTTTTGAGTTCTTTGTATGTTCTTGGTAGTAATCTCTGAGGAACAGATGGCAAACATCTTTTTCTCAACTTGTGGGTTGACTCCTCGGTCTGTTGCTGGCTTCTCTTGCTATGAAAACAACTTTTTAATGAGATAAGGTCCCAGTTTTCGATTCTTTGTGATAGTTGCTGTGCAGTCAGGGTTTTGTTCTTAAAGTCTTTGCCTACACCAATGTCTTCAAGAGTTTCACCTGTTCTGTCTTTTAACTGATTTAATGTTTCTGTTTTAATATTTAGATCTTTGATCCATGTCAAATTTAGTTTAGTGTATGGTGAAAGATATGGGTCCAATTTTAATCTTTGGCGTGTGCAAATCCAGTTTTTCAAGCACCATTTATTAAAGAGCCTTTCTTCCGGTGAATATATTTGGTACTTTTGTCAAAGATAGGGTGGCCAAGTATGTCTGGAGTAGGTTCTTTGTCTTCTAATCTATTCCATTTATCCTTATGTCTGTCTTTATTTGCCAGTACCATGATATTTTTATCACAGTAGCTTTGTAGCATAATTTCAGGTCAGGGATTGTGAGTCCCCCTGTCTTGCCTTTGTTGCCCAGAATTGGCTTAGCTATTCTAGGGCATTCTTAGTTCCAAATGAATTGTAAATTTATTTTCTCTAATTTTATGACATATGCTATTGCAATTTTGACCAGAGTTGCATTAAATCTGTGTAAAAGTTTTGGAAGTATGGCCATGTTCACTATACTGGTTTTTCCTACCCAAGATCTCCCTGACTTGCCTTTGTTGCCCAGAATTGCTTTTGCTATCTTGAGTCACTTCTGATTCAAAATGAATTTTAGGAATGTTTTATAGTGTTCTTTGAAGTTCACTGGTGGTATTTTGAACAAGATTGCATTAAATCTGCATAGCAGTTTTGGGAGTGTGGTCACTTTCACTATATTGTTTCTTCCTATCCATGAGCAAGGGATATCTTTCCATTTTCTGATATCCTCTTCAATCTCCTTTTATAGAGTAACAGTTTTCAATGTAGGTATCTCTCACATCCTTTGTTAGACTGATTCCTAGGTATTTAATTTTCTTTGGATGCTACTGTGCAAGGTGCTGTTTCCCTAATTTCTCTCTCAGTAAGGTTTTAAATGTGTATGGGAAGGCTATTCATTTATTAGTGTTGACTGCATCCAGCTACGCTACTGTTTTTGCCTACTAAATCTAGCAGTCTTTTACTGGATGGAGTTTTTGGGGTCTTCTATGTAGAGAATCATTAGTCCACAAATAACGAGAGTTTTACTTCTTCCTTTTCTATCATTATTCATTTTATTTATTTCTCTTGTTTAATTGCTCTGGCTAAATTTTCCAGGGATATTTTGAAGAAAATTGGAGATAGTGGACATTTGTGTCTGTTCCTGATTCTATAGTGAACGATTTTGGGTTTTTTGTCCACTTAGTGTGATGTTGTCTGTTTGTTGATTGTAGATGGCTTTTATCAGATTGAGATAAAGACCATTCTGTTCCAATTCTCTGTGGGGTTGTTTATCATGAATGTTGCTGGACTGTGTCAAAAGCTTTTTCCACATCTATTGAGATGATAATATGATAATACAATGATAATATTTTGTCATTGTCTGATAATATGGAATATTATACTTATCGATTTATGTACATTAAACCATTCGTGCATTCCTGGAATGAATCCAATTTGGTCATGGTGTATAATCTTCTTGATGATTTGCTGTACTCTTTTTGACAGTATTTTATTGAGGTTTCTGCATCCATGTTCATTAGGGAGATTGGCCTCTAAGTATTCTTTCTTTGTTGGGTCCTCCTCTGGTTTTGGTACCAGGGTAATGCTTGTTTCCAGTAATGAATTTGAGAGTATTTCTTACCTTTCAATTTCATTAAAGAACTAGAAAAATAATGGTGTTAGGTCTTCTTTAAGTTTCTTGAAGAATTCAGCCATGAATACATCAGGACTTGGGCTATTCTTTGTTGGTAGGTTTTTAAATACATTTTAGATTTCATTGATGGATCTTAGTTTATCTAAGGTTTTTATAGCTTCTTCATTCAGCTTTGGTAATATTTATGTATGTAGGAATCTTTCCATTTCTTTTGCATTCTCCATCTTACTAGAACTCAAGTTCTCAAAGTAGGTTTAGATGATCTTCTGGATTTTTGCAAGGTGTGTTTTGATTTCATTCTTAATTGAATAGATTATAGTCTTCTTGTTCATTTTTTGATAAAGTTGGTGAAGGTTTTGTTAATTTTATTCACTGTTTCAAAGAACCAACTCTGCACTTCATTAATTATTATATAATCAATAAATATAAATTATATAATTATGAATTAATTATTTCCTAGTGTTGTGTATCTATTTTTGATACAAGCTTCAATTCACCCAGTGAATACCAATTAATATAATAGTCACTTCTATAATATTAATTGAAATTAACACATATTCTTTGTCTTTGAGCATGAGTTAAGATGGTATAGTGTACATGCACAGTTTAAAGGGCACTGTCACTTTAACATCCAAATGGTTCATATCAATTTGTAATTGTGTAGGGTAATCAACATTTTTACATCCAACACTACATTCGAGGTATTTTTATTTTTCACTTTTGCAAAATCAAACAAAGAATTATTTTTCAAAAACGTTTATATGAATTTAACCTCACAACTTTCACCTATGTTTTGGTGTTCTCTAACTGGTAAAATTAAATGTATTTGGTCACATTTTTTTCATTTCTGATGGAGGCCTAGAAACATCTCTTCCCAGTCTGAATTCTATATTTTACTTAATGTAAAGTATATTTTATTTATCCATAAACTATAAAATGCAATTTTTCAGTCTAATACCAAATTTTATATGATTAATTTCACAATTCAAATGAAACAGTCGCAAATTCTAGTATGCAATTAAATAAAAATAACATTAAACTGTGAAAAAGTTTTTTGGGTGATTTTAACAGAATATGGCTCTTAAAATAATGTGAATTCTGAAATTTTTAGTTGGAATGATGCTGCCTAAAGAAAACAAGGATAAAAGCTATGGAATTAGGTTCGCGTGCAGACTATTGTTGAAAGAAGTATTTCCGAGCCTCATTTCTTGATGATCATATCACAGATGAAACCACTATTTCCTTCAGTACAGCTTGGATACTTCTCCCCAAACAATCTCTCTTGAAGGAGAAATAACATCTTTGTCATTGTCCTCCACGCCTCCCTTAGACTTTTTAAAATAAAATTGTTGTGACTTTAGTAACCTGATCCTGATAAGTACAAGTAAAGAATAATAAGACAAGGGTGCAAAATACATTGTGAGTAGAGTTAATTTTGAACACAATAAAATGGATTTCAAGGCTTGTCCAGAGATCATACTGCCAAATGCACTTGGAGGAGAAGGATGACATGAGTACACAATGAGAACAGTAATACAATAATAGGACCCTTATAAGAGTTGTACTCGGTTAAGATTTTTATTGTTCTGAAGCATCTTCCGACAGTCACCCAGAACTGCTGGGAGCAACAGCGTGGTCCTCTGTCTCCTTGCATCAATTTCCTCTTTGGTGTAGATTTTGACCATCTGAACACTGAGGTATACAAGATAAGACTGAATTGTCAGGCCCTAATCGTGTCCCTGGGGTCCATTGTTTCATTCTATAAAATTTTACTCAAAGAAGAATAAAACACTTACAGAATATGGCAGAGGTCTTGCGCTTATACATAGGAAGTTCATTTGCTTTTTTCTAGCATCCGTCTGAACTAGTGTTGAAAGCTTCTTCTTGTATTTTAGAAAGAAGCAGTGGCAGTGTATCTGCATTTTGTGTTTCATTTGCTACTCTGGAAACATAGGACGACTTAGGATTAAGTGCATGAAATAAATTCTATAACTTTCCTTATGTCTTTCATGGTACTGATCAGTTAAATAACATAAAAAAAGAGAACTTGCTTATAAAACTATCTGATGTCTAAAACAAATTAATTTTTATGATATTTTCTTTGTAGTCTATGATGCACAGTTCAGCTGCTTGAGTGAATTATACTAAAATATATTTTAAAATTTAACTAAGTTTTCAAATTTATCATTATGTAATGGTATTGAATAGTTTTATTCTGATAACCTCATTCATTACCTTTCATTCTCAATGCAATGATACATTAATTTTCTTTATTTTTTTCTTAGACAAATTTCTATGCTCCATTAAGCCTTTTTTATTTTATTTTACTTTTTTTTGTGGTACCTGGGATCGAATTTAGGACCTTGCACTTGCTAGGCAGGCACTTACTCCACTGAGCTATATCCCTAGCCCCTCCATTAAGCCTTTTAAACAAAATTTAACTTAATAATCTTGATGGTTTTAGTTTTCTGATTTCATAATTTTGTTTTTCTCTTTATTTTTTCCTTTACATATTTTGTCAACTACAGTTTGTGTGTCTTTTATAAATTATATTAATCTGAATGCATAATATGCTCATTTTTTTCTGCATAAAGATTGTGACTATAATTTTTCCATTGAGTGTAATGATTTTTAACGATTCTGAGTAACTGACCTTTCTCAATGTATGGCCTTTGAAAAAACAGGCTATTGTTCAAAAGCAACATGCTTGTGACTCACTCAAGAACTTCTGTATTGAAATTTTAGAAGGCAAACAGCGTGTATATTAAAACACATATAACAATTAGGTTTAACTTTTTAGTTTATTAATTTCTGTTTTTCTCATTGCAAATAATGTCAGTTTAGCCTTTTAAATCTACTATTACATTGAAGGACACACAACTTTGGTGGGTGGAATGACTGGACCACCAAACACAGGACAGGTGGCACGAGGTATACAGGCAAACACATGCCTTTGGGGGTGGAGTACTGAATGAGACTAGCAACATTGGTGTGTCTAAAGTAGCAGTGAGGTGGGCTGGAGGTACAGCTCAGTGGGGTAAGTGCTTGCCGCTAAGCAGTAAGGCCCTGAGTTCGATCCCCGGTCCCGGAAAAAAAAATAAAGTAGCAGTGAGGAGCCAGCAGTTGAGCTCTGGAGAACTCCACCAACATATTTGTCCCAATTCCCACATCCAGAGCCAAGATGAGCTCCATACGCAGCGCAATTCTCATGCAAATTTTGCTGGGATACACATCACATTTCTGGGATCTGACAGGAGAACTGTCATAGAACTGTAAATGCCAGAGGTATTTTACTACCTTTGTTTTCCCTGGTTTGTCTGATTGTGTATCCTTGTCTTGTCTGGTTGGATGTCTTCTTGTTTTGTTTTGCATTTTTTAGTTGATTTTGGTTTTTGCTGTTTTCTATTCTTTTTTTTCCCTGGTCTCTCTCTCTTTCTCTTTTTCTTCTCTATTCTCCCCTTTCATGCTTCTTTTATTCACTTTTTAGTGTTCTCATGTTTCCTTTTTATTTTCTACTATCCTCTTTCTTTCCTCAACTATTTGAACTGAAACGTTCCAGTGAGTAAACATTGTCTATTACCTATCTGATTACTTCTTCACCTTCTATTTTGTTCTTTTCCTCCTGTGTCCCCAAGTTTCCCCAAATTCAGGGGATAATCCTTATAGTTCCACCCTTGACTCTAACATATTTGACTGCATTGATCATTTTCTCATCTTCTATACCCATCTTAGCACACTTGCTCCCTGCAGAAGGGTAAAATCACTCTACTAAGAGGGTGATTACCGCATACAGATACATGGCATGTGTTTGATTCTGTTATGTAACGCTAGAGTTTGTTCCTGTGGTCACAGGTAGTAGGTTGATGGTTACAATTGTTCCTCAGTAGTTAAGCTATACTTGAAACTGTTGTTATGACTAACTGTACTACTTTAGCCAAGATGTCATCTATGTAATAGTCTGTATTTCTCCATTATATGATAAGATTGTGATTGTATGAGTTCATAAGGATCACCACAGCCAAGTATCAAAGAGTTGGGGGCTGAGCCAAATAGTAACTTTGCATCCTTCACAAATCAGGAAGGTAGGTTTTTAGGATAGCAATAAGCAATCACCTACATCTAGAGAGTATCCCTGAAGAACAGATATCTCCTAGGGAAACCTCAATACTAGTGATAAAGCTATCTATTTTAAGAAATTGGCAAGCATCAACATGAAAACAAAATAAAATTTGAAAATAGAAAAAATAAGACTCAGAAGTATAATGAAAGCCCAGACCCCCAGGCCATCCAGGGCAAGCCAAAAACACAATGAGGTAAATGAAATTGGAAGTCAAACACTGGACTTTTCCGATGTGATGGCAACAGGAGTGAAAAAGCAAGTGGAAAAGGCTATAGAGAAAATAATCTCTTGGGTACAAAAATAAATGATGCTTATAATAAAAGGTATTAGAAAAGACAGTGATAAAAGCATACATGAGCTTAGAAAAATTATGGAAAAACATGCTCAACATAAGAAATAAATGGGATCCTTGAAACAGATCCATACAGAAATCCAAGAGGTTGATCACTATATTGAAAGTATATGCTACAGATTGAATGAGACTGTAGAATATCAGATCTTGAATACAGAATTGAAGGTATAAAAAGAAAGATATCTTAAAAACTGCAAGAAACCATGAAAAATCAATCCAACAACTACAGGATAAAGCAAAAAAGAGCAACATAATATTGATGGGTCAATGAGAAAGCTGGAGATAGCACACATGCCATAAAATCTCACTACAGACATGCCATGCAACGTCCCAAACAAGGATAAAGAATTTGATATGCAATTAATGAAGCATGTGGAGCTCCAAACAGCCATGACAAAAATAAATAGAATAATTAAGATTCCAGAAATTCAGTACAACAGAATACTAAAAGCTGTTAGAGAAAAGAAATCACCTATAAGGGAAAACTAATCAGAATCATGGCAGACTTCTAAACACAAGGCATCAACTCAAGAAAAACTTGGAGTGAAGTACTTTAAGTCCACAAAGTAAACAATCTCCAGCCCAGATTGATGTACCCTGCAAAACCATCTTTCAAAATTGATGGAGAAGTAAGATACTTCCATGACAAAATACAACTGAAGAAATTCATGACCACCAAACCAATCCTACAAAGAGTACTGAAAGATGTTTTAGAGAGGGGAAAATACGGCCAAAATTCCAGTATCAACAATAGAAAGAAACCACAAGGCAGGGAAAACAATTAAACTGAAGAAAAATTAGAGAACCAACATCAGGAAAATATCATGACAAAGATAAGCCAATATATATCAGTTATAACAATCAGTGTTAATGGGCTCATTTTAACAATGAAAAAAGAAACCCAGACCGGCAGAACTGATCAAGAAACAAGACCCAACAATAAGTTATATATAAGATACATAATTACCTGAAAAAGAAACTCATGGACTAAAAGTCAAAGGATGGAAAACCATCTTCTAGGCAACAGGAACCAAGGAAAAAGCATGGGTAGCTATTCTGTTTGCAGACAATGTGAACTTCAAAGTAAGAATGCTTAAAGGAGATAAAGAAGATCAATATACATTTGTAAGGGAAAAAATTTCAAGAGGAAGATATAATAATTATAATTAGAAATATATATATGCACCAAATACTGGAGAATCCAACTATAAAAGACAAATGTTAGTAGACATGAAAAATCAAATAAGCAGTAACACAACTTTAACAGGAGACCTTAGTACCTCACTGTCACAAAGAGATCTACTGCCAAAAAAAAAAAAAAAAGAGAAATATCAGAATTGAACCAAACCTGTGAACAGAAGGACTTAGCAGAAGTTTATAGTGTCTGCCACTCAACATCATCATAATACACATTCTTCTCAGCTACACATGGGACATTCACTAACAGATTATATACTAGTTCACCAAACATACTTAAGTAAATGCAAAAGAATTGAAATTATCCCATACATATTATCTAACCATCAGAAAGGGAATAAAACACTCACTTATACACTGAGGAATGAGAAGAGTTAAAACATTAGAGATCCTGTGAAAATTCAGAAGATCATTAATACCTATTTTAAAAGTGTTTACTCTAATAGGATGGAAAACACAGAAGAAATGGAGTTATGAAAGCTGAATAACACAGATGTAAAAATTCTGAACAACCCAATATCATTTAATGATATTGAAAATGTAACTAAAAATTCACCAACTAAGAAAAGACCAAGTCTTGATGGATTCACTGCAAATTCTACAAGAAATTTAGAGTTAATTTGATTCCAATACTCTTCCAATTCTTTAATAAAATTGAAAGGAAGTAATATTCTCTAACTCATTCCTGGAGGGAAGTATAACTCTGATACCAAAACCACAGAAAGCCAACCAAAAAAGAGAATTATAGTTTCATCTCCCTAATGAACATAGATGCCAAATCCTCAATAAGATACTAGCAAGTGGAATGCAGCAAATCACCAAGAATCTTATACACTATGACCAAGTGGGGTTCACTCTAGGAATGCAGGGATGGTTCAACATACTCAATAAATGTAATACAGCATATCAACAAAGCCAAAGATCAACAAAATTACATGACTATCTCAATAGATGCATGAAAAGTATTTGACAAAATCCAACACCCTTCATGATAAAAACCCTACAAGAAATCAGAGTAGATTATCTTTACCTCAATCTGATAAAATCCATCTATGACAAACCAATAGCCAACATCATATTAAATTGACAAAAGCTGAAAGCTTTCATTCTAAAATCAGGAACAAGATTAAAATGTCCACTATCACAACTGCTATTCAATATATTTCTAAAATGTCCACTTTCACCACTTCTACTCAATATATTTCTGGAAATATTAACCAGAGCCAGGAGACAAGAGAGACAAATAAAGGAAATAATGATAGGAAAGAAAGATGTTCAATTATCCTTATTTGAAGATGATATGATACTCTATATAGAAGACCCCCAAAACTCCACTAAAATACTCCAAGCTTTAATAACCAAACTCAGTAGTGTAGCTGCTAATACAAATTCAGCACTTAAAAATCAGTAGCATTCCTGTATACAAACAACAAACTCACAGGGAGAGAAAAATCCTTCACAATAGCATCAAAAAAAGGAATAGGAATCAATCTAACACAGGAAGTAGAAGAGGTACTCATTGAAACCAGCAGTGCTCTGAAAGAGGAGATCAAAGAGGACATTAGAAAATGGAAAGATATCATTTTCTCAGGGACAGTAAGGATCAATATAGTGAAAATGACCACACTGCCAAAACTACTATACAGATTTAATGCAATCCTGAACAAAATAACATTAGTAGACCTCACAGAACTATATAAAGCATTCATAAAATTCATTTGGAACGAGAAGAGATCTAAAATAGCAAAAGCAATTCTGGGCAACAAAGGCAAGTCAGGGCGCATCACAATCCCTCACTTGAAATTATACTATAAAGCTACTGTGATAAAATAAGCACAGTACTGGCAAAACAAACAAACAAACAACAGAGGATCAGTGGAATGAACAGATTAGAAGATGCAGAGACAACACATTCAACCACCTTATCTTTGACAAAGGTGACAAACTTGTTCACTGGAAGAAAGGTAGCCTCTGTCATAAATGGTGCTGGGAAAACTGACTTCCCACATGCCAAAGACTAAGACTAGACTCCTGTCTACCACTGTGCATGAAACCAAAGTCCAAATGGATAAAAGATCTAAATATTAAAACGGAAGCACTAACTCTACTAGAAAAGAAAATGGGTACAATTATTGAAGACAGAAGAGTAGGCAGAGAGTTCGTGCACAAATACCAAACTGCATAGAAAATACTGCAAAGAATCAACAAATTTATTAAAAAGCTTTTGCACATCAAAAGGACTCACTGAGTCAAACTATAACCCACAGATTGCAAAAAGAGATGGCTAATTGTGCCTCATCCAAAGCACTTGTCTCTAGAACATATAAGGAATTTAATCTCAATCAAATGCCCAATCCAAAATTGAGACCCTAGGATGTACTATTTTATGTAGAAGAATTTGAATGGATGAAGTAATAAACATATGAGTGCTTTTTGGACATTGGTTGTGCTACAGCTACCGTGATACTCAATACATAAAGGCACTCCAAGTTACTGACTTTGAGAATAAAAATAGAAGCAGCAGTAAATCATTATAAGCAGTGACATGTGACATGCTCGTAGAGACTGTAAAAGATAAAGGACACTAACAAAGCTGCATAAGATGAAGAGGATGAGGCTGCAATGCAAGATGATGAGAGGCAGTTGGCAGAAGATGATTTCAGATAGGAGGACTGTTTCCCTAAATTAGAAGCCATAAGATTTGCTTGCTGTTTGGATATTAGAGATGAGAGAAGACGTGAATTTATATGTGTTTAGTTGATTTCCTGCTTTAAGAATCACAACTTAATTATTAAACCAGTCTTAAGAAATAGGTACTACTGTTATCAGTGTATGGGAGAAGCCCCAGTGTGAGTTTAGATAACCTGCTCTAGAGCACATCACATGGGCACTAAGAAGTTCCAAAAAGAACCTTGATTTATCTGTCTGGGTAGCTGATATCAAAACACGAGATCCACAGAGAGGACCTGGGACTCTAGTGCATAGTAATTGTTACTTAAAGAGTAGGTAAGTGGAGGAGAGAAACATTTATGATAGTGTTTGAAGAAATATGATACATTTCCCTATAGAAAAATTCCAATCTTTAACTTCATCCAACACAATTTTTGAGATATGTTGATTTTTGTTATTATAAAGAGTTGTAGTAGTAGGATGGAGCAAGGAATACACGTCAGCCTATTTACTGCTCTGAAGTAAAATTCTTTGCTATGGTTTAGATCTACACTAATCTCCAAAAATACCCTTGTGTTTAAAGTTGGAGCCTTCTGGAGGTGACTGGATCACTAAATTCATCCACTGATGAGTGCAAAGTTAACCGTGCTGTGCAATTTGACCATATGCTTCTGCCTGGCATCAGCTGACCATGGACTGAATTTCATGAACCAGTAGAACCAAACTGAACTCCTTTAAGTTGTGGGTGCCGGATGTTTTGTCTCAGTAGTGGGACAGCTGACTAATGCACTGTTCTTGTATGTTAGCCTTCTGATAATTTTATATTTGTGACTGAAATTGTACTTACCCTTTGTTAAAATGTTATCTACCAAAGATTGGGAATTAGCATCTAAATCTTGACCCATAGAATAAAACTCACAATCAGTGTTTGTTTGCTTGTCTATTTTTAAGAAAATGCAAAAATTTAAAACTGGACTGATAAAAATATATAAAGAGTGTTAAACTACTTATCTTAAAATTTAACTTTAATAACATACTAGAAGTTATAATTATGCACACATTGCTTTGCGATATATTGCTATGAAGTAAAATTATTTTAGTATTTAGCTCAAAGGTGATAATTCACTTTTAAGGATCTATAATTTATGACATAAAAGGGTTTAATATTTATAATACTCATAAGTAATAATGATGCTTCTCTCCTCCACAGCCGGCACACACTTTCTTCGCCAGATTTGAAAATGTTTCATTTGAAATGCATTTTGCTATAAAAGAAAGTGCACTATTGAAGCTTTTGCCAGTATAATTAATGTCATTGCAGTTAAATGCATCAACAAGCTCAAATTGATAGAGCTTGTACAATGAAAAATGGATAATTTTTTTTTATTATCAGCAACTTTCTTTAGTGAAAAAATTAAGAGTTATGAGTTAAATGTTCTCATATAAACACATTTATCAAAGGACATGAGGCAATTTGAAGTGAATCTTTTGCCTTTGATACAAGTAAATAAAAGATAAAGCAGTGATGCTAAAGAAATATGATAGACATTTTCTTTAATTAATATTTCAGCCTTTAAACGTTTATTAAAGCTGTATTGGTCTCTGGTTAAAATCGTGGTGATCTTATTTTTTTAAATACTAATTTAAAAACAGGTAAATTATATCTTAGCTACACTTAAGGACATTTTAAATCACTTATAATATACAATTAAGATTGTATCTTCAATATTTTATTCATTTGCCTATAAAATTTCATATAATTTTAAAATAGCATGTATGCATTTTAATAACTCAACATTTTCTACACAGTGTATAATAAATATTTTCAAAATTTTATACATTCTTCATATATTTAAAATTCCTTCATAGCTCACAAGTAATGGGAAGTGACATTTCCAGGGAATGAAGAGCTAAGTTATAGGTAAAGTGAGTCATTTCTGGCTTATAAACACGTTTGTTGATTGAAACCTATTGCGGGATCAGCTTTGTAGCTATAATCAGGTTTTGTGGGGTGTCGGGGAACAATGACTCACACTAAAATTTTGATGCTGTAAACTTTCAAGCTAAAGTCCAAAGTCATTGTTTTGCCTCTATCTTCAAAATGGAACCTCTGCAAATATAAATAATTCACATGTGGTAGATGAGCATATTTTTGCATTTGTCAAAAACTAAGTGTGAGTATGTAATATGTGTTTGTGTACTTATTCTAGTACTCTATCCTGAATTTTTAAAAATTTGTATATATACACATATATATGCTTTCTACATGGATAATACATGTATATATGTACACATATGAGAGTGTATTTATACATGTGTAGATACAGATATATTATTCTTCAAAACTTCATAGTAGATCACTGGGGAAATAAATTAATCCCTAAATATATATGATATCATAAAACATAATACATCCACATGTGTTTACATATTGTATCTTAATTACTGTTTTATGTGTAGGCAAGCACACACCTCAGGCTTCTCTTTCCCCGTTTCATTTATCTTCCAGCTGGGTGAGTTTGTGTCTGGCTAATTCTCATTGTTTCTAGTCCGCCATCTTGAAATGTTTAAATTGACTAGGAAAGTTCAAGATGTTACAGTTTATCTTTTTAGAGCATCTGAGTATCTTAATATAGAATTTAGAAAGTAGTAAGAATGGCCCAGATGAACTATGCAGATAGGAATTTCTCATTAAATCTCATTTATATGCATTGTTCAATTTAATATCATTTTATATTCATTAAGATTTACATAATAAACTAGACCCAGGTGGCAAGTTCAAATCATTTCTAATAACACAACAATGACCCCCACACCTACAATACCATCACGTGTACTCCCAAACCCCTCCTTTCTCTCAAGTCATTCTCTAAAACAGATGGAAGCACCTGAGGAGTAGTAATATCCATTATTCTTTCTAGATGGGTGAGCAGAGCACCTTCTAAATACTTAGCATTTTTCTCAGCTGCATGAGAAATGCAAAGATGGGGAAGTTCTTGACTTTAAGGGACATAGAACTTAGCTAAAGGGATAAGATGTATTGACCAGAACAAGTCTCTAATCGAAGAGGGTTGCAAAGTGAAGTGGCATGTTCAAGGAAAAAAGCAAACATTCTAGAGGTTCACAAAGTGATTAAGTTCTATGAATGCTAAGGAGAGAAGGATGTTAGCGCTGGCTTGACTCCTCTAACATTGATCACCCCATATTGGGCAGTGTGAGTGGCTTTTTATTGTTTGTCCGTGCATCTGTGCAGAAAATAATGTTTGTATCCCTTGTGTGGGGTTGGTTCAGGTGCGTAAGTTACATCTTAATTGCTGTTTTTCATCCCCTTTTCCTCCTCTCCCTCCCCTTGCCCCCACTGCCTGATCCCCTTCCCCTTTGAGAACGCCTGTCTCTGAGAATGACCTCCTTACTCCCAGTTATCTACCTTTTATTCTGCTCGGGTTCTGCCTTATATGCGGTTAGCTAAGTGTGAGGGTCAACTACAGGATTCACAGTCCTCCCGGTGCGTTGGTCTATTTCTTCCATGGCAGGCCCTCAAATTCACTTACGGAATGGAGGAAGCATCCAACATTCTGTGAATTTCAACGAGCAATCTAATTACCACAGTACGTTCCCTGTTGATTGTGCCTGAAATCCCTTGCTACAGCTGCTTTGCCAGGGGGCTGGCTTTTTTGCCTTTCCCTACTGCTGGATTTTGTTAAATTTCTAGAAATGTCTTTGCTAGAATTCGAACTGCTTCTTTGATTTGCTCTCAAGCGGCCAAAGTCTTACTCTGCTCTCTCTCACGCTCTCTTTCTCCCCCCTCCCTCCCACCTCCCCTTGGTTGGCTTTGTGTCATTTCCTCAGCACCCTCTGCACTTTGATCCACCGAGCTGTCTTATTTGACCTCCTCTCGGGTCTCTATGCTTTCTCTTGCTACATGCGTGCCTCTCTTTATAATGATTCTATTCTTTGAACTTTAACTGTCTGGTCTCTCCAGAATTTGAGCCCCACCTTCTGAACTCATGAGCACCATCCTTCACTGCTCTGTAGTCTGGAGACTTTTTCCAGGCAGGAGGGTTGGTAATAAGCTGACTGCCAAATGGAGGATGATTCTGTTTTCATGTGATGACTAAAAAACAAGAATTCTGCTAAATCCTTTATAATAAATGAGGCAGAATCTCACGACAAGTTTTTCAAGTGAGAGTGTCAGTGGGGTCAGCATTAAGAAACTTTGACTTAAGCCTACAGGACACCTTAAGCATCGGGGTAAGGTTATAGTTACTTTTCTTCTCTTTCATTATACCTTAGGGCAAAGAGTTCATTTTGTAATGACTTTCAATGCAAATTTCCTCATAGTTTTAGAATATTCAAAGAGAAAATCAGATGTACATTTCTGCCAGTGATTGTCTGAAGATCAATATAAGAAAGAGGAAAAAAGAAACAAGGGAGAAAAAAATCAGGAAGATATAAAGATGCAGGAGGATACAAAGATGCAGGTAACTTGCTGTTACCTCCAAATAATAGATTCGGCTGAGTTTTTTGATATTGAAATTTACCTAAATTATCATACTCTATATTGACCCTAGAGAGCCAAATAGACAGTATTATTCTGTTTTGCTGAATAAGAGACAGAGAAGTTAAACAATATGGCTGAGACGGTGCGGGTGAGAAGGGAGGCATAAGATCAGGCTCGGCTATTCGTGGCCCCCAAACGTTCAACTTCCTCCCATGACATGGTGAACAGAGACAGGCTAATAGCATGCAACAAGTTGTTAAGTGAAAAGATTTCCTTGTGTGGTGTTACAGTGAATCTATTTTGCTGATGAGGGAACTCTGGTGTGACCTTGTGGAACATAGGGTCACATGGCTTAGCCAAAGAATGTTCTTTAGCTTGAGGCAATTTCCTTTAGCTTGTACAATTTTTAATGGAATATCTAAGAGGAGTGGAGCCTGAAGGAGACACCCTTTCAAAAAGTAGGAAGATTTATCTAGTAATACTAGGCAGTCTAATCATACTCTAAAGAATCATGCGGCCCAGTGATCCCTACATCGTAGACAACTGAGATAGATAGAAATGTAGGCAGTCAGATAGGGCTGGGCCCTCAAGGGAGCCGGTGCAGAAGGCAAGATGCCTTGACCTGTAGAGGAGACAGGCACCTCCAGGGTGGACCATATCTCAAGACAAAAGATTAAACAAATGCACCCACAGACTTCCCTAAGGACAAACACCAGGGATTGATATTCTAAATAAGTCTCTATCACCCTGAGGAAGACAGGGAGGTCTATTAACCCAACCTCCTACAAGAAAGGCGCCTGTTCTGCATTCATGCCCACTTGCTACACAACTGGCTTCTCCATTTGAGCCCAATTTGATCAAATTTACCTGAAAAATTACACTTGTAATCTTATTGATTGATGATAGTTTTGTCCCACCTCATGCACACCTTGCAAGTTCCCGTGTTTACCACTGTAGACCTACCTAACCTCATGGATTTGCTCTATAAAAATCCCTAGAAAAGGGAGGTTTCTTGACAACCCCTTTGGGACTCTCTCTCTCTTTCTCTCTCTCTCTCATATCAGGCCTCTAGCAGGTTGGGAGTTTCTTTCCCCTGTATCACCTATATGACATTACCAGGGTAGAGCTTTTGTTTTTCAGTTTAAACCTTCTGAGAAAAAAAAATCTTAAGAGTCATTGTGCTTTTGTTAGTCTAAGTTTAATGATTGTTTAAAATATATAGTTAGCAAGTTGAAAGGAACACAGTAGGATTGATAGAGAAGCTTTGAACTGCAACATTTGCCTACATTTTCGGCGCTGGTTTGGAACAGGGGAGGGTAGAGGGTGTTCCATGAGCATCATACCCACTCCAGTTGCATCTCCTCATTTCTCAGGCTCCTTACACACTCACTGCGTGTACCAGACTGATTCCTCCTCAACACCACAGTGCCAGGTTGCGCTAATCCTTTACCACCAGCCCCGGGGGCTTTGGGGATTTTCTTGAGCTCCCAAGCAATTTAAGGCCTTATAATTAACAGACTAATGAGGAATGCTCTTCTCCCTCTTCAGAGGTACTGTATACAATGTGCTTGCTATGAGTTAACCAGAAGATCTGTACAGGGCAGCAATTCCAGGTATTTCCATTTGTGCTTTCAGATGGCATTCCTGTGCCTCTCTGCTCGTGGTTGGCTAAGGGCTCCCTGGAGTGCTCCGGAGAGATTATTTTGATACTACTTTTGAGAAGATACTTCCATCTGACAGCAAACTACCCTTCATACACATACATTAGGCTGTTGTTTGCGGGTTTCACGTGTTCCATGCAGACAGCAAGAACGAAAGTCAGACATGAGCTCATGTCGTTTTAGTTCAAATGCATCACAGTTTAGAAGCCATGAAGGCAAATGAAAATAGCAGATAAAGGAAAACAGTGACAGTTAAGCTTTATTCTCTGTTTTTCTGTGTTTAGTCTGTTCACATATCTCAAATAAGACCATATAAAGAAAGATTTGTCCTTCTTGCCCGGCTTATTCCACTTACCATAATGACCTTCAGGTTCATCCAAGTTGTTGTGCCAAATGGCAAAGCATCTTCTGCTTAAGACTGAATAGCACTGCGCTGTGTATGTGACCCACATTGACCTTGTCCTTCCAGCCAAGAGGACCCCAAATTGCTTCTGTTTCCTCACAACTGTGGACAAAGCTTCAGTGAACAAAGAAGTGCAGCTATCTCTGCAAAGTGGCACAGACTACAGTGCTATTGCCATTCACATCGGCACTGGTTTAAAATCTATTTTGTTTCTCTGGGAACCATGAGGGGTAGCAGCACTTTCTCTCCCCAAACCCTCTAGATTTTTCAGAAAGAGGAATCCGTTCTGTAACTTTAAAGAACAGGGTTAAAAGGTAAATGGTGCTGTAAATAGAGTGTGGTGTTTTTAAGTAAAGATCCTGTAACTATTCACCCAGGCATGGAGAGGAAGTGGCAGAAAAAAAAGAGGGAAATAGTGCTAAATATTTAGAGCAGTGTTTCCCACAGTTCCTTTTTTTTTTTGACCGTCACCCTCACTAAAGCTTGCTGTGCACACCCTCACAAATTGATTACAGGCCTTTGCTTTCTAATTATTTCTCTCCTCTCCTCTCCTCCCCTCCCCATCTTTCCCCTCCCCTCTCCTCTCCCATTCCAATTCATTCCATTTCATATTTAAAATGATGCTGCAGTTAATGACTGAACCAACATTATGACACGACAATAAATTACAAACAAAATGGTACAGTTGTTTTATACAATTTTATTTTTATGTACAGATAGAGGTTAATGTTCTTTCTGTTTCTGATGTCCATTTCTAAATTGTATCATTGGAACATAATTCACATACCACGAAACCTATCCACCTGAAGTGTAAAGTTTTGTAGTGCTCAGTGTTTTCTCTGAGTTGTGCAAGTATAACAAAAATTGAATTTTACAGTTTTATCATTGTACCCTAAAATCCCACACTTAGTCATATGCATTGTCTTTCCCCTTCCACTCTCTCTTGCTCTGTTGAACTTAACACCAGTTCAGTATGTTCTCTTTAGATTCATCTATGAGTAAAATACATTGTGATATTTTGAAGCTAGCTTAAATTAGCATGGTACTTTAAGGGTTAAACAAATCATAGCTTATTCAGCTATTTCACCCCTTTTACTGTCAAGCAACACTCCTTTCTATAGAAACACTAAATTTATGTCTGTATTTGTCAGTTAATGGTGAATAAGTTTGTTCTAATTTGGGGCCATGATGAATGATCCTGCCATGCTCATTCCTGTATCCTTTGTGTGCTGGTGTTGGATATGTTTTCATTTCTCTTGAACACACACCTAGAATCAGGACTTTAGGACATATGACAATTCTGTGTTTAATATGTTGAGTAGCTTCCAGGCTATGTTCCAGACTCTTCCTAATGGGGGGGTTCATGTCTGCACACCGTCACCAACCCTCTATCATACATCTCTTTCCTTGCAGTTATCTCTGGAGTGCAGAGTTGTATCTCACTGCAGATTGGACTGGCATTTATTCCTAATTAATTATGCTACATATATATATTTTATTCCTGTGGTCAATTTGTAGATCATTTAAGAAATAGCTATCCACACGTGTACCCTATTTTAAAAATGGTTCATTCATCTTCTCATTATTGAATATGCAATCTTTAATTAGGAGCATTATTTATATAAGTTTAACTACTTTAGCAGATATAAGATTTGCATTTTCATTTTCATAATGGTATCAATAACAGAAAAAGAGATTTTTCTCTTAATTGTTTAATGGAAGAAGAAAATAGTGTATATTTATGATACATAATAAGATGTTTTGGTACATATATATCAGTTATTTAAGATATACCTATGTTTATCTTTTTGTTGATTTTGTAAGAGTATATGTCTTAAAATCTCCTCCTTTAGCAATTTTTGAGCTATAAGATGTTATTGACTGCAGCCACCATGAAGTACAATAGATTTCCTCAAGCTGCTCCTCTTTTCTAACTGAAAAGTTGACTTTGACCAACATCTCACAAGTCTTTCCAATCATCCCACTCAGTAGCTACATTTTTATTCTGTTTTTGAGTTCAACTTTTTGCCTTCCATGCAAATATGAGATTGTGTAATATTTGTCTTTCTGTGCCTGACTTACTTACTTAAACAAATATATAGATAATATTACATGTAATATAAAATTAGGATAACTTATATCACATATAAATTCTATTTCAAGGCTCAACTGTACTCCATTGTGCACACACACTGTGTTTTCATTAAACATTTCATCCACTAATGTACACCCTGGCTGATGGTTGATTCATGTCATGGTTATTGTGAATGCTGTTGTAGTCAAAGAGGAAGCACAGATGCCCTTTGCATATACACCAGGTGCTGGGATTGCTGGGACATGTGGTAGTTCTTTTCTTAACTCTTTGCGGAACCTCCTTACTGTTATGCATAATACATAATAAATATATACATTAGGTATCCAACTTACCTAATTGTTCCCTTTTTCAGTTGTGATTTTGGCTTCATGTCTAAGGAATCACTAATAATGTACTTTACCAAAGATTTACACTTACATTTTGTAAATGTTTCATGGCTTTAGATTGTATAACTGAATATACCAGCAACTTGACTTTTTCTGTGTATAGCATTTTAAAATGAAGTTTATCAATAGGTCTAAGTGAAAAGAAAATCAACTTTGTACATTAAATAATGCAACAAGAAACAATGGCAGAAATAAACACAAAGGAAACAAGGACATACACATCCAATAAGTACATTTTAGAAAGCTACTCAGGGCAAGGCAATGGCAGATGACAATGAAAATCGGAAATTGCATGTATAACGTGAGCCTCCGCTGACTGAAAAAGTTGGATGGGTCCATGGGGGGAAAAGTGAGACTGAGGGAAAAGATCAGAGCTTCCAGGTAGTCAGGACTGGCTTCTCTCACAGTGCAGGTAAATGATCAGATTCTACTGAAATGTGATATAAAGAAATAGCTACTGATTTCCATGCAAATTTCTACCCACACCACCATCCTTAATCCTCACCAGCTTTTGTGGTTGAGCTAAACCCTTCATCTTTTATTACATCTCACTGCATTTCAGCTCAGAAATCTGGTCTCAAATTTAGGAACTTATTTTAATAAAAAGTCTTCAAACTCTAGTAGCTGAATATATTCATTTTTAAATGCATCTGTTCTTCATTTTTGTTAATAGACAAGTTGACAAGTGACTAGAAAATTTCAGTGTTCTTCTTGTGTTCAGTTAATCTCTAAAAGCAAATTACTCAGTAAACTCTTCCAACCATACAAAGCAAATGCAGCTTTAACATACCACAAACCACTCATCAGGCCCAGTAACGTAGAGACGGAATACTCACTGTCCATCAAACATGAAAATCCCCGGATCAGTACAAGAGTGCCGCTGACTACTCAGAATGTCTCACACTGCGACCTGATTCAGTGGAAAAGCCTAATGAAGGGAATCTATGCAGCGGCTTCCCTTCATTATTCTCTCCCCATATAATGTCACAAGCAGCATCTGGTGTCAGGAACAAATCATATTCTGACTTATATCCACACTAAACACTTTTGCAGCCATAAAACATGCAGCAAACTGGCTCAGAGACATCCATTTTTAAATAGCTGACATTAATGATGTATAGAGAGAGAGAGCAAAAAGCTGTATTTTGCCCATCTCGGTAGGCTGTATTTTCCGGTGAAATCTTTTTGGAAGAAAAACTTGTGCATCAAACTTCTTTCTAAGAAGAAATGGTCCCTCTAGAGTATGAGAAGCTCTGACAGTGATATTTCCTCATTTAAAACTCTGAAATGTACCATGAGGCAAATGCAATTATGTACCATTAGCACATTTGTGTAAGTAGTAAACATCCAAAAATATGACCTTATAGTTTACTGCACAAAGCTTGATTAATTAACTTGCCACGCAGTTTCTACTACTGTTCTGAAATACACGACAAAAATAGCAAACAAAGGAAGAAAGCGGTATGGCTCATTCTTGGGAGAAAAAAAATCTTTGTATCATTGTATCGGGCACTAAAGGACAAGCTGACAGAATGTTTCAAAATGTATCTGAAAATGTGGCAATAACTTTATTTTTACCCCACATCCACGGAGCCTGTTAAAAGTAGACCAATGAATTTAAAATTAGCAGTAATTATGGTAATAATTGTGGTATTTTAGCAGTGTGTTTTAGTAAGCAAATTACATAATGTTGCAGAACATAAAACGAATCCCGCTTTTGTGTAGGGAGAAGCATAAAGTGGACTATGAAGATTTTTTAATTTAATAATTATCTCTCTTGACATATGCAAGCAATTTAATGGAGCATACAGAGTTTATTTAAAAATATTCTCATCTACGTGGACTAAACCCAGTTTAAATAAGGTGTGGAATTTAAATTTGCTGTTCAAGACAGTTTTAATGTCGGGCAGTGGAAAATATGAAAAAACCCTAGCATCATTTTAGTTTTTAAGATCATATTTCATTTTTTCTTGTATGTAAATGATTCTCAGTTGTATCAGATTGTGTGCCTTCTGGATCTAAGAAAGAAGGGATTTTAATAAATCCGGCCTAGAGACTCATTATAAATGATTCAAGGTAGGTTTGCGTCTATTTACAAGGAAGGTTTGCCTGGAAAGTATAAAAGTGTGTAACACTGAGGGAGGAGCACTGCCGGGCCATTGTGCCAGGCTTTGCTGCTCTCATTAAATAATGGGTAACTCTGAAGGCCGGAGACTTGGGATTTCCAATCTGAGGACTTTTCTTTTTTTTTTTTTTTAAAGTAACTATATGGTAGGACATACAAGAATTCAGAAACTTCTCGACAAATTTGATAGATGTATCTTTTGAGTGTTTTTACTTTTGGTTTAGAAGACATTTTGATCAGGGTACGCAATTGCATTGTCAATTTTAGTTTTGCAGAACTCAGTGTGTTGCATTTGAAAGTCAGCTGTGCGGGACTATGATGATACAGAAAACTAGAGGGGAAAAACCCCAACTTACTTATTCAAGGGATGTTTCAGTTCCCAGAGATAAACTGAAAATGCCCAAATTTTATATCACTATTTTACTTAACTAAACTGAAAAAATAAAATTTAATACTAAGAAATAATAATGAGAAAAATAATTGGAAAGTAACCCAATTGGAATGAAGTTTTTAAAATATAAGAAGTTCACTTTGCAATGCTGAAAGACATGTAGTTTAAATTAAAAGAATCTGAAAAGAACAAATTAGAGGAAAGGGATTTCTTAGAAAAATAATATCACATACAAACATAAATAAATGCTAACAGTTTTAAAAGGGCTTAAATTTTAAAAGATAACATTAAAAAATGAATATATGATAGGCCTATAACAGTCACTTACAAGGATTTAGCCTAAAGAAAACAACCAAACAGTGTTTATGGAAAAGTACGAAGTTGGCTGCCTTAAAGAGGGCACAGTTTTCCAGGGTGGTGTTAGCTCCCTTCCCACCCCAGGACAACATGTCTGGCACATACAGTCTAAAGGAGCAGAGGTTTTATCTGGACTCACAGTTTCAGCGGGTCCATTATTGACTGGGTTGAAGGCAGAAAGTTATGCCAGAAGAAAACTGCTCACTCCATGGCATTGAGGAAGCAGAGAGAGAAAAGACGAGCCAGATACAAGAAGACACCTTTTAAGGCGGCATCCTTTGCTTCCCTCCTCTTTCCCCAGCCCCCTCTCCCAACAGCACAGTTATGAAATCGTCAGTGGAATAATTTAAAGATAAGTCTAAGATCCTCATGATCCAATCACTTTGCAAAAGCCCCACTTCTGCACATAGGAGGCCTCTGCGGGGTCCTTCTGGATCTAAACCAAAGCAAGGAAGAAGTAATTAACAAATCTCCAGAGTCTTCTTGGTGTCTCTCTCTAGATCATTCAGGCTGCTATATGAAAATCTATAAGGGGCTGGGATGTAGCTCAGGGGCACAGTACCCATCTGGTAAGCACGGTGTCCTGAGTTTGATTCCCCATGCCAAAAAAACAAGGAAATATCATAGACTACTTGTTTTTTTGTCTTTTTGAGACAGGGTCTCATGATGCATTTCAGGCTGAATTTGAGCTCACTTTGTAGCCCAGCCTGGTCTCTAACCTGCAGCAACCCTCCTGCCTCAGCTTCTCGAATGCTGGGATTACAGACTTGCACCACAAAGTGCTGCTTAGACTATGTTCTTACATACAAAAGTTTATATCTCAAAGTGATGGAATTTAGGATGCCCAAGATTAAAGTGCGGTCACATATTACATTGGTGACAGTCTCCTTTTTGACCCATGGAGACTTCTCTTTGTGTTTTCACAATGTGGAAGGGTGAGAGGATCTCTATCCTGTCTCCTCCACATGGACATTAATTGCATTTAGGAGGGCACCACCCTCACCACCTAATCATCTCCTAATGGCATAATTTCTTCATGCTATGGCCTTGGGGTTGGGGTTGCAAAAATGTTCCTACTATAGCATTCTCCACGATCCAGGGATTCCTAGGGATCCTAAGCTTCAGACTTGGGGAACAAAAACAGGACTGTTATCTTCTCTCACAATAATATATTTGCAGGTGTGTGTGTGAGAGAGAGGAAGTAGAGGAGGCGTTATAGTCCACACATCTTTAATCTCTGGTCTACCCATAGGACACTTCTATACCTGTAACAATCTCTTATTTCAGTAAACAATCTACCTCCAACAATAAACCCACAATGAGCATTTTGGAAGAATTTTTTGTAGATTTATTTGTACAGTAGCTATTTTGCAAAATTATCTGAAATGTTATTTTATTTGATCGGAGTAAGTGTACCACAAAGATTTTCCAGTATAGTCATGATTTCAAATAAGGTACAATTTGTCACACCATGGCACAGATATAGTCCCTAATTCGGAGTTATAAAAATATGAACACTATTGCCACATACTAAAAAATTAAAAGTTTAATGTCTTTTGTACCGTTTGTTTAAATACAGTAAGTCTTTCTAAACAACTCCAGTAGTCCAAACTGAAGCCAGTGGTGCACAGACCAAACACCTAAAATCGTTCCCAGTAACAGCCACCTAGCAAGCTCCTTCCTCGTTTCCGCACATCAAGCACATTTCTTCCAGGTCAAAGATTTTGACAAGCAGCCTTTGAACAAAGGAGGCAGCTATTTAGTTGTTTAAGCAAAATGTTGCCAGTCTTCATCCCAGTGGCTGCCATTCAGCTGTATTTGACTCTGTTTCCTGATCAAAAAGACCTGTTGTTTTTCCCCTGAATTCATGTGTCTGATACTGAAGAACAGCCCTTAGGGAAGCAATTGTCTCAGTCCAGATTGTCTATGGCTAAAGCCTTACCAATGACTCCATCAATCCTCAGATTTAAATCCCTAGGAACTGTTGTACTAGCCAGTGAACAGAAAAACTGTTTGAAGGGTAGAATTTAAATAAGAGAGCACTAGAACCCCGGCAGTCCTAATGCTGGACATGAGGCATCTGGCCAGTCCTTCTTAGCTCGACTCCAGTGTTCCCTGACTGCCTGAAGGAAAACGGAAGTTTTGAAAACTTGAAGAAACATTGGCTTTACAAGTGCTGTGTTTAGATCTGAAAGATTTTTTTTTCCCATGTAGAACTTCACGCTTAGGCAACTTCCTCATCCAAACTTAGAGTTCTTGGAGATAAATCTTACTTTAGCTACTTAGAGAAAAGATGCAGCCACCCTACTGAGTCATGTACTAGTGTTAGTTCCTGGTGATCCCATGAGAGTTAGATGCTTCTTTCATTTGAATTCATAAATAGTATTTGTATATTTTCATGCTAATCGGGTGAGATGAGGTAGTCCTCAGCAAGGTGCAGGCCCAGCCTCTGTGCTTTTTGGGCAGTTGCTCAGTTATCAGCCATCACTGAATAATCTTTCACAGTGCAAACTTTGATTATTATCTGAAAACAGCACCAGGGGCAGCCTTTGGATTCTATTCCTTTAAGCTTTGAAGGTGTTAATGAGAAATTGTCCTTTTATAATTTTTTTTTTTTTTTGGCGGTACTGGGGATCGAACTCAGGACCCTGCCCTTGCTAGGCAGGCTCTTATTCCACTGAGCTATATCCCCAGCCCCAGAAATTGTCCTTTCATCCCTGCAATATCTCCCCTATAGCACTGCAGAATCATTTTGTAGACTGTTCTAAGGAGGGACCCTTGTAACCACTCTTTGAATAATAAAAGGTAGGAAAAATCACATATTTCTTCATTTCAAGGGTTTGATAGGAAAGACAGAGGCAGTAGGATTCAAATGACTTCAGTTTTAAATTTTAAAGTCTGCCAATTTGCTATTTCTTTTCTTTTACTTCTAAGTATTATTAGCTTTGGATTAGGTGTACTTTTATCTTGGTGCACCACGGCTGGGGTAGTAAGTAACGAATTGTTTTAATCAATTTTTCTCAGCTGGTAGAGTGAGATTTTTCACTGGACCAAGTAATGACTCACTTTTTATTTTTTATTATATTCCTATTCCCAGTTAAATTTCCCTCTTCCAACAAATAACCTTGCATTTTAATATATCTAAAGTGAAAGTTCCTAGTTCCTTTATTTTTTGTTCATCACATGTGAAAATCCATGGGACACAAATAGTAAAATTTAATGTTCAGTCTAAGATGGTGCATCAAAATGTGTGCTAGCATGCTTCTTCTTTGGCTACTATACTTCACAAATACTGTTTTGAAAATCCATCCATTTTGATATTAAACATTATTTTTAATTGCTACAGAGCCCTCCATTATAATTTACATGGTTTTTCCCTTCACTGATGCAAAGAGGTGCTTTCCACTATTTTTCACATTGTGAATTACTGTAATTCTCTTTTTGCACTCCTAGTGAAAGAAAGTTAAAAAAATTAGAAGCGAGGATTTTTGTTTTATTATTTACAGATGTTGTCATTGTTAGTATAGGAAAACCAAAAAGATAAGTGAGTAAATTTAAATAAATAAGGATTTTAAAAATGTTAACAGGGAACCTGAATATCAGTCAGTAGCAAAAGCGGTAGTGTTTTAAAATTAATTATTAGTTTAATTTTACATAGTTATGCAGTATAATGGGATAGTAATGTACATGTCACATATGTATACAGTGTATAGTGATCAAATCAAAGTAGTTAACATTTTGATCTCTAGTATTTTTTAATCATTCATGGAAAAATAATTATTCCTACATACAAAGTAAGTGCAGTAGTTCAATACAACATATGCACAATCTGTACTGACTAAATTAGAGTAATTAATGTTTCCATTTCCTTT
Organism: Dinomys branickii; assembly: GCA_004027595.1. Taxonomy (NCBI): domain Eukaryota; kingdom Metazoa; phylum Chordata; class Mammalia; order Rodentia; family Dinomyidae; genus Dinomys; species Dinomys branickii. Next base: position 29,784 of record PVLD010010056.1, on the reverse strand, counting down.
TCATTACTGTATGTTGAGAGACTTCAAGCTGTAGTTATTGATAGCACACATGTAATTGTAGTCATCTCTATTCTTTACAATACTAGGTTATTATTTCCATTGAATTGTGTTTGGGATTCCATTATCCAGCCATCCAAATTCCTCTCTGCCCTACACCATTCCCAAACTCTAATAATCACTATCTTACATTCTATCTGACTTTTACAAATGTCTCAATTTGATTGAAATCATGCAATATTAGTTCTTCTGTGTCTGATTGTTTCTTTTATATAATGTGCTCCTATTCAATCTATTCTGCTGCAAATAATACAATATCACTCCTGTTACTAAATAGCATGCTATTGTTTATACACAGCATATTTTAATTATCTGTTCATTCACTGGTGGACACCTAGGTGATTCCATATCTTAGCTATTGCAAATAGAACAGCAACAAGGGCAAGCAGATGTCTCATTGATGCATCACCATCATTTCCTCTGGGTGTATACCAAAAAGTAGAATAGTTGATCATAGTAAATACACTTTTCTTTCCTTATATTATTCCCCATAGTGGCTATACTAGTTTGCATGCTGACCTATAGTATATGGGAGTTCTTTTTACTGCATTTCCTCACCAGAGTTTGCTTTTTTTCATCCTTTTAATGATAGTCACTCTACATAGGATAAGATCCTATCTCATGGTAGTTTTGACAGGTAATAAAGTTGAACGTTTTTCCTTAAAATCGTTGGGCATATGAATTTATTTCTTTAAGAAGTGTCTATTTATATCCCTTATTCATTTTAGAAATCGAGTATTTCTTGCTTTTGAGTTTTAAACTTCCTTATGTATTCTGAAGATTCATGATTTATCAGAGAAATTCCTTTTATCATTAGAGTGATTACTATTACAATCTTTTTTTTCTTTCTTCAGATTCCATTTTCTCAAATTTCCTCTTCTAATTTCATTATTACAAGTTTACTCACACAATTCTTTTCCGATGCATTAAGAGAAAATTCTTACACAGAAATTTGGTCTTGTCTACTGTTCTCTCGACTTTTTGAATGAGAATTTATTTTCATGTTCAATATCTGCAAGTAGTTTCTTTTTTTTTTTTTTTTGCGGTACTGGGGATCGAACTCAGGACCCTGTGCTTGCTAGGCAAGCGCTTATTCCACTGAGCTATATCCCCAGCCCAGCAAGTAGTTTCTAAATTGCTTATTTATGTATGTATATATATTTACGTGGGTGTTTTCTGATACTTCCTGTTAATATTCCATTGACGAGATATCTTCTCTCACATTTCTGAAACAATGTTTTATCTATTTTTGACATCTTCTTTGTTTGCTTTGTTATTTGTTTCCTTGGGTGCAGTACCTTTTGTTTGCTATCCATTCGTTGGGTCTCTGTAGTTCTTCTATGTCTGGCCATTCTCTAATTCTTTAATGCTTACCTTGAAAATACTACAGTACTGTTAGCTGCTACTCCTTTGTCCTATCCTTTCTGAAATTTTCAGGCAAAGTCCCAATCTACCAGTTACTGGCTGTGTCGTTTCCTATTTACCATCATTCTCTTATGTCCATCACATTTTTGCCCTACAGCAATCCCTTTAGCTATAGGCTTTGAATGGTTCATTCTTTTCACATCAAATGAATTTGAATGTTTTCTTAATTTTAGATCAAATAACTATTGATTGTGGAAAAAGGACAACAAATTGAACTGTCCTAAAATTTTGTTTTAATGTACAAAGGATTAAGAATGAATTGGCCATAAAATTTGTCATTGCCTTCATGACTTTTCTTTCATTATTTAGACAAAATATCTGATGTCCAGAATTAAGGAAGGAAAGGTTTATTTTGCTCACAGTTTGTGGAGGTTTCAGCCCATGCTCGGCCACCTTCAAGGTGAGTGATACATGACAGGGGACAACAGTTCATGGTGGGAGAAAACAACAAAAGTAACAAAGGCAAAACAGTAGGAGTGAAAGAGAGCAAGCTTCTTTCCCTCCTTCATATTTTATTATATGCAGGATATCCACACTAGGGTGGATGTAGCCCTCACACCAGTAATCCCAGCATTGGATCATAAATCAATCATAAACTCTGGAAGCCCACCCTATGATTGTATAAGGCTTTGAGGGGATATCTAGACACAAATTATAAAATTTTCCCCTGTCTCCTCCCAAAGACTCATGCATATATCCCTTTATGCAAAAGGGATTTACTCCATCTCTCAGAGTTGCCAAAGTCCTGTTGTAGCATTGCTGAAAAGTCCAAGTTCCAAGTCTCCCCTGAGATCTAAGGCAAACTCTTAGCTCAGAGCTATGTTCAAATGAAAAGAAAAACAGTTCCAACATTCAATGGCACAAGATAGACATTTCTACTTCAAAATCTAAAACCAGGAGGATACAAAGGAATGGGACCAAAGCAAGTCCAACATTCAGCAGGGCAAACATTAGATCCTGTGGTTCCATGTGGAACATCCAAAGCAATCTGTGCTAAGTTATGAGCTCCAAAGCCCTTGTGCGGCTCCACCCCTATGGCACTTCTGATGGTTGTAGTTCCCATAGCTTCTCTCTTTGGCCTGCTTTGCTCCTTTCTTGCAACTTCCCTTAGATGATCCAGGTTCCTGGCTTTTCCAACCTTCTGGGGTGTTCAATGTACCTTGGTTTCTCCTTCACAGCTTTACATATTGCCCTTTAAGGGGAAAACTGCCCAGCATCCCAGGACTGCTAAAATATAGGAGGAAGGAGGAAGCTTTCTTTAATTTCTTTTTTCTTTCTTTCTTTTTTTTTTTTTTTTTACAGTACCAGGGATCAAACTCAGGACCTTGAGCTTTGCAGGCAAGTGCTTATGCCACTGAGCTATTCCTCAGCCCTGGAGGAAGCTTTCTTAACCTTAGAACATTTGCATTCTGCATGTGCCTAAAACCAGCACCATGTGGATGATGCCAAGGTCCTCTGCCAGCTGGAGCAGTAGCAAGCTTTCTTTTCTTTTGTCTGTAGGGATCAAGTGCCTAGATGGCTGAGCACTCTGAACCTGATTCTGAGAAACAAATTCTCTGTGCTGCTACCATTCTGGGACCTCATGTGGCTGCTGCCATTTTGGAACCTGGTGCAGCCACCACTGCCATTCTGGAACATAGTTTGCCCGCTACTATTCTGGAACATGGTACTTTCTCCTCAGAGCAAATTCTTTTAATTTTTCAGTTTTGAGGCTACAAAGAGTAAACACTCGCTGCCTGTGATGCCCTCAGGACATCCTTTCGATTGTCTTGTTCCTTCTCAACAGTCAAGATCTCCTCTGCTCTATCTTTGCAGTCCACAGCTTTACTGATGCTTCCCTTCTGGCCAAACTCACAATGCGTTAAATCATCCCACTGGGCTCTTTGCCCTTGATTCTGAATGTAAATCTGGCGAAAATCCCCCAACAATAGCCATGCCACTGCCTCAACTTTCAACTGCCTTGAAATTTCTTCTGCCAGATTAATTAGTCCACTACCCTTAATCTTAGTCTCTGGGAATATCTATGGACACGAGCAAAGTGCAGACAAACTTTTGCCAAGACATAATACACATTGTCTGGAATCCAACAGCCAGTGTACTTCTTCTTTCCAGCAAAAAACTCCTAAACTCCTAAACCTGATCTTTACCAACAGGATTTCTATCAGCTTTCTGTTCTGACCAGAATCTCCTATACAGAAAAGCCCAAGGCACTCCAGCTCTACCTTTTCAGGCAATATCTCTGAACCTTTGTAAACTTTTCCCACAAGCCATTCCCAAAGGCTCTTGAACACAAGGTCAGGTATAGTCACAGCAATGGCCCCACTTCTGGTACCAAATTCTGTCTTAGTTACTTTTATTTGGTTACTGAGACAAAATACCTGATGCATGGAATTAAGGAAGGAAAGGCTCAGTTGCTCATAGTTTATGGAGGTTCCAGTCCACACTCACCTGGCTCCAAGGCAGTGTGGCACATGACAGGAGACAACAGTTCATGGTGCAGAAAACAAAAAAGCAGCAAGAGCAAAAAGGTAGGAGCAACAGAAAATAAGCCTCTTTCCCTCCTTTATATTATACTGTATAAAGGTTATGCATCCTAGGGTGGGCGAGGCCCTCACACCCATAACCCCAGCATTGGACCATAAATTAATCAGGAACTCTAGAAGCCCTCCCCATGACTGTGTGAGGCTTTTGGGAGACATCTAGACAAAATCCAGAACAATTGTCAAACCATTATATTTCTAAGGGTTCAAATTGACCCAGCATATCACTGGTAAAGCTCATCAGAGCTGGCTACAAATACAATCTACTTTCAACTTTCCTGAAGAAAAGACGAGTTATTACAGCAATTCATAACTACAAAAGCAAATTTTTATGCAGTTGTGGAATTACCTGTATTGCACATTTTAAAATACTATTTTATGTGAAACAGCATATTTATTAAAGATGATTTTACTTTAGAGACATGTATTTAATGAATTTTAGAGATTGCTTTTCTTTTCAAATAAATTAAATGACAAATTATTGTAGTACACAAATAAGACAATGCTGTCATAAAATAGCTCTGTACTCGAAAGACTTTCCTATGTTAATTTAACTAAGCATTATCTATTTGTTTATAATGACAGAAAATATGTTCACCATGATTGTCAAACTTAGCCAATTTGCTTTATTCCTGCCTGTTTTAGGAGAAAAACAAAAGCTGTTTTAGAATTAGATTAGAAATTATCATGGGTTATTGCAGAATGTTCACATTGTTTATGATGCCAGTCAGTTTTTTTCTGTAAAATGCCAGACTTATATCCTTGATTTAGGGAGGATAATATATTCTGCTCTCAAATGCACACTTCTACCAAATGATGTCTGTGGCTTACCCCCCAAAATTGTGAAGCTATTTCTTTATCTTGGGAAAAAAGTTTTTGTAAATTAAAAAACAATCTTGATATTGAACATAATAATCACAGGAGCTCTTATGAAAGGTAGGAGAGTGGGTCAATTTTAAAAATGATATGAAAAGAAGCATAGGTCAGATAGCAGAAGAAGTAGACATTTAAAGATGGTAAGCTTTGGCCTTGAAAATAAAGGAAAAGACTTAAACTAAGGAATGCAGGGGGCCACTAGTAGCTGGAGCAGGTGAGGAAACAGAACCTTCCTCTGAACCTCCAGAAGAAACATGTCCTTGCAGATATCTTGACTCAGGCTTCTGACCATAAGAACTGTAGGTAGTAAATCGGTGGTGTTTCATGGAACTAAATTTGAGTCCATTTGCTACAGTAGCAATAGAAAATTGATACACACACAAAATGAAAGGTAATATCTACTAGGGATTAAATATGCAAACATGTATACAATTATTTACTAAAATAGTACAATTATATAGTAATGCATAATTAATTTCATATATAGATATCAGTGTGCTCTATCTAATTATATAATATATAATTCCATATTAAATGTAAATACACGTGCTTGATTTAAATAGAAATTGAGCCACAGTATCCATTGTACTTTGGGAACTTATTTGTGTCACTTAAAAGTGAATTCAAAATAACCATGAAGCACCATTTACACTGATGACAGATAATTTTGCTTTTACATCCCCATTTTGAAACACTTTATTTGGTTTGTAACCAAGAGAATCACAATGAACGCATACGAGATGCTGATATAACTTGCCAAATTAGTTTTGAATTGCCCAGCTTTTCTCCAATCCTCTGCAATTGGCCCTCAGTTCAGAAGGCTGAAGAAGTGCCTGCACCCTCATTGAGCCACAGCGCCCTATCATCACAACTACTTCACCACCCAAAGCTGTCGTTGCTTTAGAACTTTCTCATATGATGTAACACTACACTTTAAGAATACACCGAATACTTTATTAGAGCCAAGTTCTTACTAAGAAAAAGTGTTGTGAATTTTATGTTTTTCCTTCTTCACACGTATAAACATATGTATAGAGAAAATATTATGTCCTCTTGGTTGTATAATCTATACTTCTTGAATGGAGTGTTAGTAACAGCAAGAAACAAAACCTTGCTTATTTTAGTAGAAGATTGTGCTGCACTAAAACTTTTGTTTTACTCAATTATCTTGAGAAAGAGCTCACCCCTGCCTTACGTACTCTCAGGAGCTGCAAGTACAACCCTAGGCAGGTCTGAGGTCCGGGAAATTTCAAAGCCTTTTCTCTGCCACTCCTGATCTGGGAATTCTCTTTTTAAGCAAGTGTGGTGGGTACTCTTGGAGCTTGAAGAATGCTTTCCTTAATAAGGCCATGTGTAAGTCAATGTTTTGTGATTAAAAAATGAGCATATTCAAAAAATTGCCTGTTAATCTGAAGCAGGCTTGAAGCCAGGTCTCACCTTTCCACACCACCAATACCTCCACCACCAGCATCTTAATATTTTATTTTTGTTTTTCCATGTAACCAATTTCTGGCTCTTCCTTGTGTGCATTAGTCTTCACATAATAGACTGGGCTTCCTGAGTATGAGTTCCTTAGGGCCCAACAGTTTTTTTGTCAATCTGGATCAGTTATGTATGTACCATCCTGGAGTCTTTCCCAGAAAGGTACAGATCCAACGGATAAAGATGAACAGTATCTGCTTTCCGAAATGGGCACAGGTTTTGCTGAAGTAAAATTATCCACCAGATTCTCCTATGTGGCTGGTTAATCTGTTACAATACGGATGCAATGGAGGAAGCAACGCAAACGCAGAATTCTTATAAGAATTAAGACATACAGAGAAGAAGTTAAGCGGTCTAGTGCCAGATATGATACCCTGTGAGTGGCGGGGCTTGATCTGCATTCTGATGCTCAGAATGTACTACAGGGAATATTAAAAAATGATGTCATTCCACGGAGGAGACAGAAAGTGCAAACCTCTCATTTACTTAATTATGCTGAAAACTTCGCGAGATTTGGTACAGCACACTCCCCTCAACTTGTGCAAATAAAGCACAAGAAAGCCAATTTATCAAACATCAATAGTGTAAAAATGTTTTTTATGAACTTTACTGGGAACTAGATCAAAATGTGTGTGGCAACCAACACGGGGAGTGTCAGAAAGGTCAGGGCAGCCAGGAGTGAGAGAATCCGGAGCTGCCTGTTCCTGCAGCATCCCATTAAAGCAACTAAGAAGCTGGTTACATCTTAATCACTTACTGCTATGGTATAAGCAAAAGGCAAAAACCAGAGCAAACACAAACAGCTCCTTAAAGCAACTAAGAAGCTGGTTACATTTTAGACACTGCTGTGGTATAAGCAAAAGGCGAAAACCAGAGCAAACACAAACATCTCCTTTCTACTTCCAGTGACAGAGCACCCGCGTGCAGAGAGGTGAATCGTACAGATGTGAAGCAGTCTCAGTATTGAAGGAGTTTCCAACGAAAGGTCAGGCAGATTTTTGGATTCAGATTGGAGCAGGAGGTCAAGGGAGGGCTGGCAGGGGAATGGTTTCTTCAAAATATGCTCCCATCCCACCATTATAGAGAGCTGGGTGGTGACAACCAGTTAAGACCTCCACCACTGCCTTAGAAAGACCTAAGAAAGAAAGCTCTGTGAGTAGGAATAAAATGGTTCTAAGTGCCTGACCAGCCAGAAGGGCCTCAGTCCTTGACTATAAACCATTTCAGAGACACCAAGGCCCTGGTTACACACCAGAACTGGCACAGACAGGACAGCACTCTTCCTGAGAGCTGCAGGGAAAGCCTCCGTAATCACCTGTGGTTGGGCCTGGAGGAGTGCACACAGGTGTTTACTTGTCCAAATCCTTAGATAGTAGGTATCACTGTGACCTAGTTTCAATGGTCCCTTTGTCTCCAAGAAAAATAAATCATAAACAGTTACCAATATATTTTAGATTCATTGCTCTGGCTCAGTGTGTGAACATTCTGCTTATTAAGAAGTGTGATCATTGATACGTAACTTTGAACAATTATGAGTCACATAGACTGGGCAGAGGTGTCTCATGATGCCAAGACTTGAAAGAAAAGAACATTTCAATGCCTGTATTTGGTGCATCTATAAGTACTGCTTACAAAATCTCAAGTTTATTATGGTCTCCACTAAAATGGATCTTTTTGTTCCATTTATTATTACTGAAGCTGCTTACTTACTTCAAGCATCAGTAGAGACAATGTGCTAAGTGTTCACTAAAATACAGTCAGTAAAAGAACATTAAATATTAAATGAATATACGTGATATAGATCTTTCTATGTGTCATTCAGAGGAATGCCCTTCAAGCAGGGTATGCAAGGGTAATGCTTTATTAGTTTATGCTGCAAACTGTAAAGACCAAAACTGTCAGAAACTCAAGAGTCAACAGAGGACTTTTCCTCCATACTGATTGCTGATTTCAGTTGTAGCTTAGCTCTGAGAAGTGTATGTAAATAATGGCAGTAAAAATATCCTATCCAAGAATTCTTTTATACTGTATGGGTCACAAAAAAGCTACTTTAGATCAAATTCTAGGAAAAAAAAATTAGAAAACATGACATTTGCTGAAGTTTGTATCTTTGACTGGTATATTGGTATTTGCAAAGTTTCCCTTAGCACATAAAGAATTTTAGGAGTAAAAGCAAATGTGATACAATTTTTCTCCTTTAATTGTAAGCTTAACACTGTATTGCTAAATTTCACAACAGTTCTGCTGTGCAAACCTCAAGGAATGTACCACTTGAAATATCCAGGGTTGTGAATAATTGGCAATTGGTGTTCTTAGCCAAATTGCAAGAGACACATATTTCAATGATTTGAGCCTCCCTCCTCCACCTCTTTCAGCCTAGGAAAGAGGAACTCTGACTGATTTACTCCCAGGATGTGTGACCTAGGAAGATGCGCATATCCTGGCTTTTGTGACTTCTGTAGGTTTGCCATTTCCTTCATGCTCTTGGGTATCATTTTTCAGGACAATCATCAAAAAATGGGCAGAACATGAAGAATCACTCTTCTCATAAATCTGAAAAATCTATAAATCTGAAAATCAGATTTCCAAGCCTGTCAGAAGTGTGTGTAAAATAAGAAAGCCTATTTTCTGTGTGAGAGCTTTAGGTAGTCCTGCAGGAGTGCACAATGCTCTTGACTACCTAGAGGTCATTTTTGTTTTCCTTTGTCTTATTTGACAGGTAAAGCTTCTTTGAATTTCTACCCAAAAAGGGCATTTCTATGTATTTTTGGATTTTCTCTCTGTGTTTTTTCACTTTGAGGAGAAAAGTTTTAAATGCCACATAAATGCGGAAAACAGGTAAGGAGTTCAGTTTCCTGCATTCACACTTATTTTTTAATACCTTGTAGACAGAGAATTTGGACTCTTGTGGCCCATTAGAATTGTTTAGGAAGATTTGAAAAAACACACATTTATGGTTTACTTTACCCTGGATACTCTAGAGGTACAGCTTTAGGTATCAGATGTTTTGAAATCTCCCCAGATGACTGTAACAAGCAGGATTTACTGCTCTTAAGATAAATATTTTCCAAAATCGAGTGTCTCCTCTATGTCATAAATATGTTGGAATGAATGATCACTTTCATTTAGGGGGAAGGGTAGAGAGTATGCAAATCTTACTTCATTCTTCATTCCAAATCTTTGTGGAAAAAAGTAAATGGGAAAGGAAAGGCTGTTGATTGAAGCTTGCTGTAGCAAGGGAATCAGCCACCATCACCTGCATTTGACAGAGCAGGGAGTAGAATGCAGAAAGTAAAGGCTTCAAATGTGCCTGACTGGGAGCTGTGGGCACAGGGGAGCTTCAGGCAGACCAACCAGAAGGGACAAGTCTCGTGAGATTGGTTGAGGGTGTACATTTGTCTTTCTTTGATTAGCGCTACATTGGATTCTGCAGAAAAATTAGGAAAACTATCTGCTTTTATCAAATCCTGGCCCAGATCGGAAGTTCTAGTTTTAAAATTGCTGTTAGATTTATTCATCTGTCTTCATACAGTTACAGGTCAGACTTCTGTCCTTACACCATGGTCTGGCCATTGGCCATTTGTATGTTCAGTGTATTATGTTTCTAATAAAATTTCCTGTCATCTAAAAATGAAAATAAAAGGAAAGCTTAAAGCTCGAATTATGCAATAGTAAGATCTCTTCCTTACCCAAAAGTCATCAGTTAATCACCCACCTTCAGGTGGGCTTGTCTGAGCCCCCTAGCTTTGTGTTCACAGTCTGCTTTTCTGTGACTTCATTGCTCTCAAACATTGTTTCAGCACCTCCCTCACAAGGAGCCATTTTCAATCAGCTTTCTTATGTGAATACAGCGATCAGTATCATTCTGTTACTGAAATTTTGCAGACTATGGAGGTTGTATTTGGGATAATCTTAGAAAAAATGAATAAGAAACAAATTATAATTTTAGAATTCACTAGCTATCGCGATCAACTCATAACTGATCATCTTCTAAGACCCTGCTTACTAACATGTTGCAAAGTGAGCTCCCCACGTTTGCCCCTACATTAACCCTCCTCCCTGCTCCTCGTGTACCCCAGAGTTGCTGTCACCAAACTGGCAGCATTCTCCTTCCCTGTTACAGTAAATGGAAAGCCAGCGAGTGTCTTATAGCATAGTGCAACACTCATCTGTACCAGCTTCAGTGAACCTCACTTTCTCAACCAAAAAGTGCATAAACATATTTTCTGCAAAACAAATTTAATGGTGTATTAGGATTGTATACCATGATTGGGTGGGATGTATCCCTAAGATACAAGTGTTATTTAGCACATGTAAATTAAAAACAGGGAAAACCACATTAATGAAATAGAAATACAAAGCATATCATTGCTATGATACAAAAAATGCTTTTGATAGAGTTCCATATCCTTTCATAATGAATATCCAATGACCAGTTACAAAATGCACATCTAATTATAAAGCACATATATAGAAAGATCATAGCTAATATCAGGGACAACAATGTAAACCTCTTTTAATATCAGGAACAAGATGAGAATACTTACCCTATTCAGTATAATCCTGGAAGTCCTAAACAGTGAAATTAGATAAGCAAAACAAAAAATTACTCTTTAAACTATAAAAGAAGAAATATATTTGCAATAAGTTGCAGATCACATGATCTCATATATAGAAAAATCAAAATTTAGATCCTGTGCACACATACAGACACTGTTGGAATTAAAAAATGTATTTTGAACAATTGCCTTGGAATAGAATACAGGGCATCAAAATAAGTCCATGTATTTATAGTCAGTTTTATGGGCATGAAAACTTTTCACCTGGCTTTATCCACAGAAGGATTTTGCAATAGAGTGATGTGTATGAATATATTGTTCCACCTTGGCTAGTGGCCTTCAAAACTATGGATATATTTCCTTTGTTATCCCTATACCAACCATAGTAATTTGTATATATTAAGCAGTTACATACTACAGCATAAGTGATTGAGAAATTTTTATCCTACCATATTCCAAGGTTGTTAGCATTTTAATCAAATAACCAGATTTGGCCCTAAAATTATGTGCAATTAAAATTATTCTGAAACATTATTTTCTCTTAAAAGTCATGACAGTCAGAGGAAAGACAGTTGCTTGGGATAATCAAATCTCAAAAACTTTAGAAATGTCTGCAAAATGGGTCATAAATCATTGATAAACAAAAAAAGTATAATTGACTGCACAACAATTTAGATAGCAAAATTTACTGAACAATATCCAATTTGATTGTTTTCTTTGAAAAGAATGATTGGGTACTATCCCACTGGCTACTACTTCAGTGACTGTCTTCCTGCTTCTTATGATGAATTTTGCTCATGGTAGACTCCAACTGATTGAGAAGTTTTTCCCTTGTGATGTATAGACCTATATTAATTAGAACTTCTCCCAGTACGTCTGTTTTTTAGCATCTGCACATACATTTTGGCAACTTATTCAAAACCAGAATCTGTTGGCTCCCAATAATATCCATTTCCAACTTACCTAAGTTTCTTGGTCTCATTTAAAATAAGCAAGTAAGGGAAATAGAAAACTTGAGCTAAATATGTTTTCCCACTGAGTACTACTATTTATTTCAATTTTGTTTATTCTCATAACTCAATACCAAAAATTGAAATGAGATAAAAACAACTAAACTGATCCTAAATATACACCATTTGTTATAAACATATCAACATTCAATATAAAATGTATATTATAAAAAAATGAAGTGTTTTACACACAGAATCAGGCTTATACTTCTATTGCCAGATGAAGGACCAAATTAGACATATTCAACAAGGCAAAATATATAGTGTTATTTCTTGTAGATAATTGTCTTCTGTTTACCTCACATGTACACAAGCACACATACACACACAATGCAATAGCAATACGTGTAGCTGTTCTGTGGATTCATTGCCTATAAAAAATGAAATATTGTGAAACATTATGTCTTTTCAGCAAGTACAATTGATTAATTATTGAATATCTTTACATATTTAAAGAAATGACTCAGAAATATCAGTCAGATGGAATGACAGTATAGGTAAGGAATTCAAGGATTTTTGTGCACTCATTATAATTTCTAAGCAATTATTTTTCAAAGCACTAAGAAAGTTATTACAGAGACGAAACCAATTAATGAAGTAAAATTGGGGTCTCATAAGCCCATTAGGAGAATGGAAGAGTAGGGAACCATCCAGAAGTAACAGATGCAGCTTCTGACTCTCTCCAGTAGAGCACAGTAGAACAAACCAGGAAGGAACACCTTATGTTTTGCAGCTGGAATTGAATCGTGTCAGTAATAGCAAGAAAAGATCTTACCATCTGTTGTAGTTGGTAGCCTCTGAGATGGCTCCCAAGAATCATGCTTTCTTTTGCAATATGATCTGTGCAATCAACCCTACCCTTTTGAAAGTCAGCTGGCTCTAGATAACTGCTTCTAACAATTACAGTTAAGTAAAATTGATGAGATGTCACTCCTGTGATGAAGTTATAAGGCTGTGGCTTCCACACTGGGTGCCTTCTCTCCCTCCATCACTCATTCTGAGGATGGCAGTGTGCCCAGCTCTGAACTGCCTTGTGAAGAGGCATTATGCTTGGAGGGCCTGGGACCAGGCACTAAAAGTTTAGTACTGGAACAGTCTTGGTCCTTATGGTGCTATCACTGTTACTTAGTAGAAAAGAGCACAGATTTTTTTGTCAGGCAGACCTGAGCCTTCATTCTATTTCTGATGAAGATTATCATGATTTATGTCACTTCATAATCTTTTTGAACTTTAGTTTTTCTATGAAATGGTGTCAATGAAAGTCCTTATCCCATGAAACTGTGAGTTTCTTTGTGAAGATCATGGTCAGCATTTAACAAAATATAAGTGCTTTTTATAGTCTGTATCACCATCAATGTCACTGCGGTGGAAGGAGACGCACCTTTGTTTAGTGCTTAATTTCCGGCAGGAGGCCTTGATCCAGAGGGTATTAAATGTCATTCTTCCCTTTTTATTTTCTCCATCTTTGCAGAATTGAAATAATTTTCAGTCAAAGCCAAGACAGAAAGACATAAAATCCCTGGGTCAGAGACACTGATTATTTTGTAGTAGGATGAGCAACCAGAAGAGCTTACTGCGGTTTCCCACACCCAAGTTCCCAAAGGGCAGTATGATGAATGCAGAATGCTAGCCCTGTAGGAGAGGATTCCATCACACTGGGGCAGCTTCACGGCAGGGGATTTTGGTGGCTGGCACAGACGCTCTTCTTTGAAGGGAAGAAATGGGACAGAAAGGGAAAGAAGGTAACCTGGATGTGGTGGGAAGGGACACAGTAACAGCCAGTATAGCTATTTAGCTTATAGGTAGACAGACAATAAAGGAGAAGGGGACCTAGGAGTTACATGGTTAGAAAGGAAGCAGCTCTGAGGTAAGAGCTAATTCAGACCCTAGAGCTAGTGAAACTCAGAAATGTAAAAGCAAACACAGATAAAAGGATGAAGTGTTAAGAAAAGAACCCTCTTAGGAAAGATATTTCTTAGGCAGAATATGTTGTTCCTTACCACACCCCTTACCTCCCTTTGGATAAGTTTTAAGGAACTTGAACATTCAGAGTAACAGGTTTCCTTTGAACTCTGTGAGCCAAGTGATTAAGTTTTGTTAAACTCTATGTAAAGCATGATTGCGTATTTAAAATGACGGAGCCATCTGTGATAGGTGATTACCTAGGCTCTGTGCCTGTCCATAAAAGATCACAACAACAAAAGCACTAGGGCACACTTCTTGAGATCACTCAAGGCTACACGGCTCTTTTTCTTTCTTATGTTTTCAATAAATCCTTCTCCTTCAGCCTCCTTTCCACCCTGATTTCATTCTTTGCTGTACAGTGTTGAAACAACAGGCTCAGTTGATACTGTATTAGCTGCTTCAGATTCACTCATTATTGTAGAATAGAATCAAATGCCTCTAGAAAAGGGAAAAAGAAGGCTTTATATTTATTACCCTGATATACTTCCAGGATGTACGCCTTCACATATCATCAGATATCAGTGGGAAGTTATATTGTCTCTCTCTTCTAGGACTGTTTTCTATTAAAAGATTTCCTCTGCTGAGAAGGCCGCAATTATGTGGGTGTATGGAAAATCCATGGAGAGTTGCCTCTCAGCACTTACTTTTAAAGAAAATCAAGGAAGGATTCTCACCATCTTTGGCCTAGCTCCACCTTCTTCTGGAGACAGTGTTTTTCCAGCTGATACACTGAAGATCTCTAGAAAGCTCTATTCAAGATGGTTAGTTGTGGGATTCAGGATGAAGGTCCAGTGGGCTCTCATACAGCAGCACTGAACAGGACGGAACTCTCAGTCACAGGTTGTTGTTTGACTCTTCCCTGTCTCTCTTTTCTCACTGAGTGTTTTAGGACTTGTCCGTGAAGAGGTATATTAGTTCTGAGGCTCCCTAAGAGGTCCTTCCATTTGTATAACAGTTAATGCCGATCCTCTCCAATATAGTTCACCTTAATCAATAAAGTTTCATGATAATTATGCGATTGTTTGTTCAATAAAATATACTTAAAAGGCAGGGAAGCATAATTTACATCGACACAATTTTTATCTCAAATGATGAGAATGAGAAGGTTTCATTAAGTTGCCTTAAAGTATTTTTGCTTCCTTTTTCTCAGCTAATTTTTACAATTTAATTGATGTCAAAACAAAATTTTGCACTAAGTAATCCTGATAGTAAAGGCAAATCCATGCTGCTTTCTCAATCGCAGTAACATCTTTCTGATTCTCTTGGTTCTGCAGGGTCCATTATTAAGGAAAATAACAAAGTGGTCTAAATTTGGGACGGAAACAAGAAAAGATTCTTTTAAGCATGTGGTAGTTCATCTGTAGTGTGAAAAAATAATAGTTGCCCAAGCTGATATGTGCAGATCGGGAAACATCTTCTAAAAAACTAAGCATCAAAGAACCAGCCCCAAATCAGGAAGGGACTTCAAAAAAGTGATGTGAATTTGAAAGAAAGACCAAGGCAGAGCTTCCTAGACAGGGAGAAGGAGGACATCAAGATTCAGCCCTACAGGGAGCGGGAAGTGGACCCTCCAAGGCTCTGCAGCGCAACTCAGGCCGAGGGCAGGTTCTTTATTTTAAGAAGTCCTGAGGAGGATGCTGAGATTATCGGATAAGGGACTGTACAACAGAAGTGAGCGAGAAGACCAGTTACCAGACTACAGCAGATGTCCAAGCAGGAAATTCAATTGATCTGGACACTGAAGGTGGCGTTTGAAACCGAAGGAAGCAAGTAGATTTCAGATGTATTTAGGATGAAGGATTATTTTCATTATTGTTTGCCAAAGTGAATCTTGAGTCTTACATACTTATGAAGCAGCAGGAAATGTTTACCAATCATGCTGAGCACATCACCCACAGAACATTTTTTGATTTACCCAGCTACCTGCTTCTTTAGAAAGTTAAGAAGAGATTGCACAGACCATTATTTCTCCAGTGAAAAGTAAGGGTAAGCTAAATCACACAAAGGAGGTAACTAATTAAGAAGTAATTGTTTGGACAACTGTTGTGAATCTACGCTATTCTTAGGTAACAGTCAGATGTGGAAGGCAGCGTATTTATTTTGGTGTGTGTATATTTCCTGGGGGGAAGCAATACAAGTGTGTCTGCAAGTCATAAAGTTGGATCTCATTCAGTACCATAGCAGAAATCATTTCAACAATGCGAATGATATCCATGTGACTCCTCCATCAGCTAACAGCTGCTGGAAAAGGGCCTAAGATTTTCTTTCTATGCTCCGAGTTCAATTAAGTTGTAAAATCCTGACATACTAAATTGGTCTGTGGCACACATTTTTGAAGAGTTTTAAATAATTATACACTCTTGCTGGTGAAGTTAGGTATTTAAAGACAGCTGAGTTACTTAATTGGGGGGCATTTATCCTTGCACTTAGATTTCCTACCGGGAGTGATGCAGTTGTGATCAAGTCATTTTACTTTGATTTTATGGAGACTATCCCCCATGATTCCTCAAAATATGTAGGGGTTGTGTGTTGGGAACTTGAGGAAATGACCAGTAGATGAGGCTTGTGATAAGGCTTTGCTAATATCAGAGCAAGAAAATATTGTACAATGGTTCAAAACTCTTAGCCACTACTGACAAGTGGGGTTTTGGTAGGCACTGGAAGTAGAAGACATGAATGAAACACAAGGGCCGTAAGATTAAATCCAAAGCACGGATCAGGCACAGTGGTGGTGCAAAGAGGAAACGTCACTTCTCTGAAGAGCAAATTCTTTGTGGAAGTCTGCCACTTAATGTATGAAAAGCAGAGGATACTCACTACATATCAGAAAGAGGAGGCATGTACCCAAGACCAGGGACCGACACACGCAAAAGTGCAACATTTTGGACTAATGTGTGTTTTGAGAGGGAAATGCAATTTTGATGGGTTATAGGCAATGAAGGTAAGGAAATTGTTCAGCAATATTTAGTTTTAGAAGTACACAAAGACACAATGAAGAAAGACCAAACCTGTACAGTGAAAATAAGACATTATTAAAGAGGCACGAGTTTAAATGTGTCTGAACACTGTGGGAAAGGAGCAGCGTGAGAGAGTGTGGAGGTGAGCAAAGGGGCACCACTAAGTTCCCTGCTGAAGTGAGTCTGAGGTCCTAACTGAACATGTGCAAATCGATGTTGTGAAAGCACCGAAGATCCGCCTGAAGCCTGAACGACTAAGAGTGTTAAGGTCCTCTATACCCTAAGAACAAAGGTAACTCAATGAACAGTTTAAGAAGAGACATGGCACAGTCAGCATTACAACAGTAAGTATTGCTACAGAGCAAGGGAAGAGTGGAAGTGGAACCATACGCTATACGCCCTACAGCTACTAGAATAGACTTTTTAAAATTTAACCCTCATCAAAATAGAATACTAGAATAATTTAGAAAGGATAATGAGCATATTGAGCTAAAACCAGTGGAGATGAAAAGAACAAGTTATTGTCTAGACCTACTTAATTGTAGATTAAAAATTTGGAGGTGATCAGGTCCTAGGTAGTGGTGGGAGGAGGGTTAAGGGTAGTTCCCTGTTCCATGATTTCTACGGTCAGTTCTAGCACTGTTTGATTAAAGGGAAAGTAGTGGATTCAAATACTGAGGAGAGACAATATTGCCAGACTTTAGGTGGCTAAAATTAACACTTAATATACTCTTTTGAAAAAGAGAAAGTCAAATTTTAATTGGCTATTTTTTGGGAAAGTTCTTAAAAGTTGACATGTTAGAAGTCATCAAAGTTGAGATACATTTTCCAAGTATCTATGTCTCTGCAAAACTGAATGTAAATATGTGGGATACAAAAGATAGAAGGAAATAAGGCATGAGATGTTCAAATGTTCCTTTCAACATTTTGTTGAGAATTAATTGCAATTACAGATAACAGTACTAAGAAGTTGGTCTTTTAATAAAGGACTAGCTCATTAGGCTTGTAACCCCCTGAACTGGCACCATTATCTCTAGAACGAGTAAGTTATTGTGAGAGTGGCTTTCTTATAAAAGTAAGTTGAAATTCAAATTCCTGGGGTGCTGTCCTGCTCCACCCCATAATGTGCTGTCTGGCTGAGTGATGCTATGCACCATGCTACGACACCATCAAGAAATCCATGGGCAGATATTGGGACCTTGGTAGAGGACCTCCCACCCTCAAAAATGGCAGAAAAATACATTATCTTTATAAATGATCCAGTCTATGATATTGTGTTAAAGCAGCATAAAACAGGCTAAGGCAAGGAGCTTCAATTTGGGCCAGGAGGCACAAAATTAGTTGAGTCCATGAAAGTGGATGAGTCTTCCAAGGCCTGCCACAGAGGAGTCCACAAAGAAGTTTAGAACAGAACCTTAAGTAACAACAAGCAAACAAATAGATCAGGCAGGAAGGCATTGACACTGAAATACAGAAAATCTATTCATTTAAATGGTGGGAAACAAAGATTCTGTGGAGCTAAAAAGACTCTGGGGCAGTGGTTTCTAACAAAGATTATTTATAGTGGCAGATGTTTCTGAGTGCAAGTTAAACAGACTCTGAAAGCTCTTTATCACCATTAATAGTATGAGAACTATGGATGATCACAGCATGTTTAGTTTTTAGGGAAGTAAACCAGATTGTAATTCAGATGTGAGTGGCACCAGGTGACAAACATAAATATCTCTTGCAAGAGTTCAAATATCAGGCAAAGTTAGTATAGCAACAGGAAAGACTATTAACAGAAGGCTTAGAAAAGATGACATTAGTATTAATAAGAAGGGAGATTCAACCAAAGAAATTAAGATCAAGAGTATCCATGACCGATGTCCAGCTATTGGATTTATTCTTTTTAATATGTATCACTACTTGGTTTTCTTAGGTAATCATAATTGCTAATTATTCAGCTTAAAATCTGCTTAACCTCAAAGCCACGTTTATGAAAACTGTTACCATAATTCTAGTACCAAAAGCTGTTCAAGTAAGTGAGTGGGGTGAGGTGAGTTTTAAAACACCATGTGATCAATATGTGTGAAGAAGAGAACACTGCCAAAGGTTAGCGGTTTAAATCAATGCTGAATGAACGTGGTTGATGACTAGAAAGTCAAATTTTAATTCGAGTCCTCACGGACTTGAAAATTCTTAATTATTGTTGCTGTTTTATCCTTAACTAAATTTCACCCTATTTTAGCACAGTGGAGCCATCATTCTCCTTGTGGGATGCACATAACCCTCGAAATTCATTAAGAAGCAGTTTCTCTTGGAGAGTTTAAAGTGTTAGAATTTATGAATATCCAAGCCCATTTGATTTGATTTTGTCTCTAGAGCATGTTTGCTAATGCACAAATATTATTCAGCAATGTGCTAAGGGTGTTCTCTAGAGCTGAGCTGTGGAATCAGCTTAAGTTTAGCAGAAAAGCCATCACTCTTCTCAGGCAACGAATTCTGGTTAGGAACATCCTCCAGAACAGTTGTGATGTAGAACAATTCCAATAAATAAAGCACATACTGCTGCTTTTGTTAGTATGAATGGGTAAATAATTAAATCTCTGTTTTTCTTAATATAACTGGGAAATAGAATCTCTAATGGGAATAGTGGAGATATTCAGAAGTATCTATGCAGACTGAATCACCTTTAAATTGTTGTGTTTTCTTTAAAAAAAAAAGAGTACTTGGTTCAAACTCTGGCAATATGAACTCTGATTTGTCATGCCACTCAGCAATTACAAAACAGCCACTGATTTCTTACTTTGTATGTACCAAAACAAAATACATCTCTTCTGTAAGAGAAGTCTAGATGGTACCAGCTCAGGGCTGGCATAGCAGCTTCCTATCACCTCTGAAGGAAGATTCTCCTTCACAAATGCTCTGTCATCCTGAGAATGTTGTCCCACTACTAAGTCTGAACATTTTTATGCCCCAACCATCACATTCACCTTAAAACAGCAGAGGAGAAAGAGAGAGAAGGCATTATCTACCTTCTCCTTTTAACAAAAGCTTATTGAAAAAAATCAATGTGATGGTTGATTGATGGTGTCAACTTGAATAAGAGAAGCTCAGCTAAATCACCTCAGCAATTCCATGCCCTAGGGTCTGGAAGACCAACTGTGGGGCAGCTTGTAGCCTGGACGGTATAAAGGGGACATGAAGAAGGACAGGCCTGTTTGTCTCTGCAGAGGAGTTCCAGTCTCCATCTTCACTTTGGAGGTCCTCTCTTGGCTTTTAGCACAGACTCTCTGGCCTCTGGTGCAGTTCATTTGTTCTTCTAGCCTCGACCCTTCAGCCTTCCGTGACAGACATTTTGGTCTCCCGATAGATACCTGCATGGGACACCTCAGTGAGCTCCAGACTTCCAACTGAATCCTTCAGTCTTCAGTGTGCAACTGAACTCTTCTACATTCCACTCTATTGGAGGCCCTTGTCAGCCAAACTTGTAAATTCTGGTATATTTGCATATCGTACATTATATCTGCTTCTTTAGTAAACACAGACCGATACAATTGCATAACGCCTTCAAATAATAATGTACAGCTGGATGAATTCACACAACTTAAGACAACTATACAACCGTTATCCAGATCAAGATATGGAACATTATTAGCACTCTCTAGAAGACTACCTCAGTTCTATCACTCTCCACTCTTTCTCCTCAAGAAAACAGTAATTATGACCTTTTATACCACAGATTAATATTTCTGCTTCTGAAAATTACAACTGTGTGTTTCTTTGAAAACCATTATGATGTAGGAACACTTGGGCTACAGGTGTGGTTGAGCGGTAGAGCATTTGCCTAGCTTGCCCAAAATCCTGCTTTATATACCCAGCTCTAAATCAAAAATTGTACCAAAGCTTATCAATCAGTCCTACCTTTTACCAATAGTTAGCGCTATTTGTGAACAACTAGTGCAATTTATGAACACTTTTATGTTTTGTTTGGAAATATATATATGTCTTTTGATAACTATAGCTTTGCAATATATTTTGAAATGAAAAGGTGTCATAACTCAACCTTGTTCTTTTCAAAATTGTATTAGTTCTTTATGATTCCATGAGAATTCATATGAATTTTAGGATGTTTTTCTTATTTCTACAGGAAATTACTGGAATTTTGATAGGTATTGCATTAAGTTTACACAATGAACAGTGTTGACATCTTAAAAATATTCACTTTTTTAATCATTGTATATATTAAATCTTTTAATCTTTCCATTTATTAGCATCTTTAGTTCCTTTTAGCAATCTTTTGTAGTTTTCAGTTTAAAGGCTTTTATCTAGTGGGATAAATTTATTTCTAGTATTTAACACTTTTTGATGCTTTTATAAATGAAAGTGTTCCTTTGGCTTTTAAAAAATTGTCATTGTAACTCTATAGAAACAAAACTGATTTAAAATATTCATATTGAACATGTGTTTAAAAGTTTAGTTTTTTAGTAGCCCTTGTAGTACAATATTAAATAAAATGGTATAAGTAGGCATCTTTCTCTTTATTGTGGACTTTTGCATCAATATTTATAAAAGTTACTGCCTTTTTCTGCCTTTCAGGCTGTTGATTCCATATAGTGATTCTTTAAAAAATTCAGTTGTGTACTTCACCTTCAGAATTTCCTTTTGTTTCTTTTTCATAATTTCTGCTGGATAATATTCTCATTTTTCTTCTATCATGTTTTTGATTTCTCAGTTGTTTGTGTTTTCTTTAACTCTTTCAGCATATTCTCTAAAATGCATTTAAGTTTTTCTAGTCAGTTTGATGCATGTATATTTTAGAAATGACTTCTGAGGATTTATTTTGCTTCTCTATCTGGACCATGTCCCCTGTTTCTTTGCATACTCTGGGATTTCTTGTTGAAAATTAGCTTAGAAAACAGCACTTCTCTTACGTATTTCAGACTGTTATGAAAGATTTCCATTAATTAAGGTACTCCTGAGCTTTGGGAGCCTGAGTTCAGAGGAAAGCTAAAGATTTTGCCAGATTTTTTCTGAGTATATACAACATGTCTTTCCTGGGCATATATATGATAGTTTTTTTTTTTTTTTTTGCTTTTGCAGTTACCCCAGCTCTTTTTCAATTGTCTTAATTTCCCAGAGAGTCTTATGGCACCACCTTTCCAGGGCCTTAGATGTTCTGTTGTATTATTTTGCTCATGATCTTTTTCACCCAGTGTCCACTGGTTTGCAGTCTTTGGAAAATTTGACGCACTGCAGCCTTAATATGTTTATACCAAGAAGTGAAATTATGCTGCAATTCTCTGTCTCAGCTCTTAAGGACAGTACACTGTAGATGTGGAATGAAGCTATTAAAAATGTCTTGAATGTTTCCATCTTTTGAGTGCAGACTTTTCTAGATTGGACACACACAGTTTTGGTGTTAGCCCTCCATTTACAGATCTACTATAAAGATGTCGATTCTGATACAGACTATTGATACTTAACTGCAGATAAGTATCCAATTCAGAATTAAATTAGTGAATGTAGGCACTTTTCTTAGCTTTAGTATTCTTAAGCACTCCATTTGCGATTTGACTGTGTTTGCAGAGTTAAAGATACTAGCATTTTAGCAGGATCAGAGAGGTAAAGAATACTAGACAGCCAGTTAATATTAGCATTTTCACCTTTTAAAGTCTGATAAATATAAAGCCGTTTATTTGTTTGAGGATTTACTTTAAGTGGAGAACAGGGAATGATGTCAACAGGTAGCAGACTGAGAAGCTCCAGGCACCCTTCCTCATGGACTCACCGCACTAACATCTGTTATTGCTTCTGTCTGCTGTGGCTGGGTTTTCTGTGGACAGTAGCTGATTAGCGCCATCTAATCACTTTGAAATTTGAGTATTAATATTTTTGCTCAAAGAGACAGCATCAGCTTCCATTTCAGACTGTAAAACGCTTCCACTATTGACTGTCATTTTTTGGACAATGCATCCCTCTGTAGGTAAACGCAATTGATTCCAGGATCCATGAATTTTAAGCATCTATCAAACATCCTAGTTTTCTGTCTCATTCCTGGAAGGATACAGTACACATGTAAAAGTATTCCCATTTCTGTGCCTGTCTCTTCTCTGGCTATCCAAAACCAGAGACTAGGTCTACTCTCAACTTTTTGAATCTTTCTACTTTCCTTAGTCTATTTATACCCCATGTTATTTTTTACTGTGACTCATTTCATTTTCTGGAAAAATACCACAATATGTACACTATATACCCAAGTAACTTAACTGCTTATCATTATTTGCCAATGAAAATCTATTTTTCTATTCTGAAACTTTCTTCACAAATATTTCTGGCATGACATAAATATTGACTTACAGATTCTACCATAATAGGGTCACTATTAGTATAACATAAATCATAAATTGAATTAATAATGCCTTGGCCAAAACAATAAAACAATCAAATTTCAGATCTTTTTACGTATTATTATTTTTGCCCTATCTCTATCAGTTCTTTGTACTTTCTTATTTGAATTCAGTTTCAAGAAATCCGAATGAAGGGACTACAGAGCACATTGTGAATTTAGCATGCAGGTAATTGCACATGCAGCTAACCGCATTTGCTGTTGATAGCCTAAGTGGCCAATTATGCTGATAATTGGATACAAGGAAGTGCAATTAGGCAATTATAAATGTAATATTTTGCACAATGCACTTTTCTAGACATACTTAATTATAATGACACGCATTAGAGGGGTATGCAAATTTAATTCTGTCCTAAAAGTTAAAGTTAAGAATAGAAAAGACTATGCTATATAGCAACTAGGGTTCACTTTCAGATACAGTTAAAGATAATAAAGTTATAGGTCATTAGACAATATTTGAAAGTGATCTGGGCCTACTTATATGGACAGGTTGATGATGGATCTGTAGCTATAGCGACAAATACAAATATAGATATAAATGTAGGTTGAGATACAGAAGTTCATCTTCCTCAATCAGGAAATCAATAATACCGAAATTAATAAACTGAGTGACTTCGAACCAGGATTTTCATATCAGTAATTGTTTTCCACTGTAAAAGTCAGGAGTTGACAGCCAGCCTCATCAGCGCCACCATCAACCACCTTGGAAATCCTACACACAAATAAACACACACACACACACACACACACACACACACACACACACACCAGACAGACATCCTAAGTGACATTGCAATGGTAACTTTCTATGCAAAATGTGTTCTCTTTTTCCCAGAAGAACTACGTCTTTCAAAGAATCTGAATTATATTCTTTAAAAAATGAAAAGAAAATGTAAAAGTATTGTGAAAGGAAATTTCAAGTTATGCTGAAAGTGAAATACTGTAATTCTGTTTTACTTTTTGTGTATATTCAATCTGTTTTGAACTTGTGATTTTTGAAGACCAGCAGGCTGTGTTCTAATATTGGTTGTGCCTTTGTCATTTAATAGCTAATGAGGCTTAAGAACTAATTATATTTTCCTAAGCTATCAGTTCTTCACTTGTAAAGCATGAATAATGCTTCCTACCTTCAAAGAATTTAGAAGATTAATAGCAACAGATAAAAATCGAACACAAAACCAAGATATAATAGTTACTTCATAAGTTAGCAGTTTTTTCTATTATTACTGTTTTCTTTTTGTGCCCACATTTCAACTTTCATTATAAGAAGAAAGTTTCTTCCACAGTAACACCTGCCTGCTGTATAATCTCAAAACTCCATCCCTCCCTTACATTAAAAGAAAATAATGAATTACCTTTATGGGAGGCCCTCTTCAAAAACAGTTTTTGATAACTGCCAACCCCTGACCCTCATTTCCTAAGGCAATCCTGTCTTCTTAATGCAGATAACATTTAGTGACTGGCTTGTAACACATCACATATTTAAAAGTTATGGGATGTTGCCCTCTTTAATAGGTTACAAGAGACTTCTGACATCCTCTTGCCCCACAATTTCTTTGCTTGCATTTTTCTCAGTTTTAGAGTTTAGATGTAGAATGTTCCCTAAAGGGCTCGTGGGCTTACAGGTAAGGATTCAGGAAGGTGTTTGAATCACAGGGCTCTACAGCTGATGTTTTGTTAGGAAGTGGGGCTTTCTAGCAGGTCACAGAGCTGGAACCTAGACCACATGCTCCTGTACCCGGCTCCTCTTCTGGCCGGGAGAGGTGAGCAAATTTTCTTCAGCTGTGCCCCTCTGCCAGCATTCATCTGCCTCGGAGCTTGCCAACCCTGGGCTGAAACTTTGGAAACTGTAAGCAAAATTAACAGCAAATAACTAGGCACAAGATATAGTTCCCAAGGACACATATTCCCAATCCACTCCTTCAGCTGAGTTTCACTAACAGCTCCTTCAGCCCTGAAGCTCTCAAGGGATTGCTACGTGGATGAGGACAGCACACTCGTGATGCAGGAGATCACCTTCCAAAAGTCCATCAGCTAGAAATCAAGCCTTTACCATGACCTTCGGGGGTGACCTCAGATCTAAAATGCAGCACAGAAGCATGAGGTGATACAGACACTGGAATAATCAGATGCCAAACTAAATGCCCTCATGTATGTATTGGAATGGCGTTTCTCTTTTGGGTTGGAGATGGCAAAGTTCAGTTATTAAATATGGTTTCAACTAGACTGGACTTTCATGTCAGTCGTGGAAACATTTACATTTTTAGTTTTTGTATTTCAACCTCTTTTTGACATCATTTATTTATTTGTTCATTTATTTTATTTGCCTGGGAAAAGCACTGTAACTTTTCAACTTGGAGGGATAAAGGAAAACATTTGGGACCTGTGCCAACCTCAGAAACATTTTAATATGTATTACATATAACATGTATTGCTTTAAATTAGCCATCAAAATGGGCTTTTTAAAAGATGTGGTAAATGCATTGCATAAACTGTGGATGAAAATTATATTTATAAACCAAACTCAAAATGCTTGTCTTTTTTTCCCCCAACAACTTCTCCAACATAAATGTGAAGTCAGGGGTTATTTGTGCAGTTAAGGGTTGATGCGTGCAGAAAAAAATATCTTGGGCTCAGAGTTATGAAACAAGGATTTGAAGCTCAGTTCTGACATTTACTAAATCTTTGGTCTGGGACAAGTCATTTAACCTGAGTCAGAGTTTGCTGATTGTAAAACACAGATAGTGGTTATTGTTCTGGATGATAGTGTGGGGGCAAAATTATATATTTTATGGCTTTCTAAGGAAAAAAATTTTAAGATTTTTTTTTTAGTCGAGAGGTCCTGTAAGAAAAATACTATCGAAAAGTCATTTTCTTTGGAGGTTGGAAGGACGTTATTACAGATTATAGAAAACTGTGCAAGTAGGTCAATTCTAAGTTTATATGAGGCATATTTTATTTTTCCACAATGCAAAATACTTTAGAAAATTTAGCCAATACAAATCTATGGTCCTACCACTGAAAATATCTATCTTTATTTTCCCACTGGAATCCTCATTTCTTATAATTGGGTTATTTTGTATAGGTAATCTATATATGTATGTATTTCTTTAAAAATCATACATGTATATTATACATTATGTTATTTAGCAAAAGCAGAATATTTTATATACATATACATATGGGAAATATTTAGTCCAAGCAATCTTTGAAGATGTATTTTCAAGAGCATTCACTGAGTGAATTTATCACTAATACTGATTATTTTTTATATTTCCAGGTTTTAGTGTTATGCATAATATACCTAAATCATCACTGTATTTAGCCATTTGTTTTATATCCCCATGGGATCGATCCCTTAAATTTCAATTACTAGGAAGCTTAGCTCGCCTTTTTATACCATAATATCTTTAATTTTATTCATTTTCTCTAAATAGTGTCTTCCAAAAATCAATTAAGAAAATCAGTATACTACAGCAAATATTTTTAGTCCCAGCATGCTGTGCTCATCATGAGAGTTGAAACTGTATCATTCTCCGGTGCTATCCCCTGGCACATCTGACGCAGTAAAGTCTTCCAGACAGACCTGGCACTGGAAGTCCTGTAAACTGTTCGCCAAGTGCAAAGTTTGGTTCATTCCACAAGCCGAAGAAGACGGCCTTTTCCAATGGCTATGTAGGAAAATGGTGTCAGGACTGGGCCTGTGACATTTGTCATATGAAATAGATCATTTCAAGGATAGTTGAGCAAATGCTAATGCAGGCAGAGCACATCCCCAGACTGGGTAAACAGATGGGCTTTTATTGCTGGAGATAATTTGTTCTTGGAAGAAATATCTAACACTGACGACCGTCATAGTCTGACAGCAGAGTAACATTTGGGATTGGAGTTAGAACAGATCTGCCATGTAACTGATAGGTGGAATCCCTGAAGCAAATGAGCAGTAATTATTTATTAATATAGTAAATCTGTGAGCTGTAACTTACATCTCATTTATTTACTTGTATTATTTATTTTCAAGTATATTGGGTGGGGATATAGCTGAGCAGCACAGCACCTGTCTGGCAGATACGAGGTCCTGAGTTTGACTCCTGGTACAAATATATATATAACTTTTGATAATGAATAAGTACTTGAACTCTGGTGCTAAAACTGATCTTAGTTTATATACTAAACAGCCCTAATTTCAAATGACTGCAATCAGGAACATTTTATTACCCGTGAGCTATCTTACAAATCTAGTATAGCATCTTAGTCCCCACTTAAAAATCATCTGGGATCTTAAAATTCTAGGTTTTTGACTCATTATGACTTCTATTTGATTGTATTATAAAATTTTGAAGTTAGGAATTACTTTGTGTATCCTTCATTTCAGTCTTCCAAAACTCAGTGCTCAGGTCGTAAACACATTTTTAGTAACTGCTTAGTCATTGTTTGGTTGATGAGTCACTCTGATTCCTGCCAAAATTGTTCTTTCTATTTAGTGTTTGAGTTTTGTCAATTCTGAAGTCTTAACAACAAATAGATCATTTATGTAGTTGTTTTCCTGTTTATTCACGATCTGTGTTTTGAATGTCTGTTTACCGTAGTAAGTGGGTTCAGTCCGACACACACTGTGTAGGAGAAGCTGTGCTGTAGGAGTAAAATCTAGTGAAATCTAGTAGAGTATAGTGTGTGCCAGGAAGTTGGGGAGAAAGCGCCCAAGAGATTGTGATAGATGCATTCTTAGCATGGAAAAGTGTGTGTTTGTATGAGTGAGAGAGAGAGAGAGAGGGAGGGAGGGAGGGAGAGAAACGTGTTATTGGGAAGGAAGCGTGAAACCATTCAGTGAACAAATTGATGGAAATTACTGAAAGCATCACCGCTGTGTCAGGCAACACCACAGGCTTCAGGGAAGGGGTAATGAAGAAGAACCAGCTGTGGCCATTGCACGCCTCATGGCCTAAAGGCTGGGTGGCATCTGGCAAAGCCAGAGGGTCGAGGTGAGTGAGCCAGGCAAGGGACGGTGGGCTTCTAAGGATCAGAGTCCCGAACGGCAGAAGTGAGCAGACAACTGACTGCTATCATTGGTAATGTCAAACTCTATCTCACGGTGCTCAGAAAACACAACTAATTTGGGATGAATCTACAGGAGAATCAAACATTTTATTGAGTGTGTACTTTTTGCCTGACATCTTCTTAATGCTATCTTTTTAATTATTTGTAAACTTTATATTGCTGAGGAAGAAACTAAGATTAAGTGATACTAAAACTTACGAAAATCACATTGTTCATGTGTGTGGTTAAATAGGAATTCAAAACAAGGTTGCAGAGTTCTGATCTTTCTTACCACAGGGATTGTACACTCAGCCTCTTAACCGGAAGGAAAAAGCGAAGGTGCTGAATGCTTTGTCAAGGTTTTATATTTCAACATTTGTTTAGAATGATATGGGTAAGATAGAGCAGTGAGAGTGAGAATTCAGGAGGAAATTCCGTTCGATTCATGTATGGCTTTAAGGAAGTATTTATTGCTTTTCAAAACATCAATTCTCAACCTGAATTTCTAAGCAAATTAGTCTCAGTTTCTTATTAAAGATCACCTTCCTCAGTACAATTCATCATGCAACTCTGTGCACACTATAATTTACAGATGTCCATGGAGCCAGGAAGGAAATGACCTCTGTCAATACTATCTAAATAAGGCATATAGACTGCTAGAATTTTCAAGTCAGAGGAATGAAGTTCTTTCAGATTTTGTGTAGAAAGAGTGACAGCTTATAGATTTATTTATTAAAGCTAAAATAGCTTGAATAACATAAATGTTGCCAACATACTGTCCGTAATAACAGAATCAGTGCCTAAGGTAAAACTGAAAACAGAAAAAGAAAAGACGATCAAGCACATTGGAACATTATAAAGAAATATGGTGGTTTATGCTGGGGGAAAGTCAATAGAAGTTCAAACCATAATGCGATGCTAAATCTCAATTGCTCTTTGTAGTATCATTGAAACTATTATGTAGTTTCATTTATTTGAGAAAGAATATTGATGGTTCCTTTGTTCTTGGTTTTAGTGCTTACCTAGTGTGGTAGCTGGAGAATAGAGTGCTTGCAGGGTAGCAAATATTCCAAGGATTTTGTTTAATGCATCTCGCCTTTCTTCAAGTGGTAAGTTTGCCAAGCACATAACAAGAACATACATTTAGCCTTGTGGATAATGAAATGTGCAAGCTATGAACGATTCACAGAAGGTCAAACCAGTTTGAATCAAATTAGTATAAAATGGAAAGTGAAGTTTCACATCCATATATTAGGGTAGTTTTTTGCTGCCAACTGTGAGATGATGCAATTTAAGCATTAAAAACAGGGTGTATATGAATTCCAACCACCAGATCGTGTATATAAATGAATACAGAGTTCTAAGGATGCAGCTCTAAATACTGATGCCTTGAAATAAACACAAATTTCCTAAATGGAAGGAGGATATAAAAATGCAGAGAGAGAGAGAGAGAGAGAGAGAGAGAGAGGGAGAGAGAGAGGGAGA
>PVLD010010055.1:0-73026 GCA_004027595.1 Dinomys branickii | reverse complement strand
TCCCAGAGCCTGGGGCTTTCCCACGTCTCGCCCCGGCAGCGTGGTCCGCCCTACCACATCTCCCCCGGCATCTCAGAGAAATACGCCCAGTTTAAACTTCCCAGCCGAGGTCCCGGCATTCACGCTCGCCAAGTCTGTCTCGAGCTGGTGGT
Organism: Dinomys branickii; assembly: GCA_004027595.1. Taxonomy (NCBI): domain Eukaryota; kingdom Metazoa; phylum Chordata; class Mammalia; order Rodentia; family Dinomyidae; genus Dinomys; species Dinomys branickii. The sequence goes on along the minus strand of PVLD010010055.1, from coordinate 72,874 downwards.
GTTTATTAAGGAGGTTCGCTCCCTTGCTGCTCACCTGGTCGCCATCTTCCCCGTATCTCCCATACTGTCATTTTCAAAGTGGTAACTCAGATAGCCAGATCTAGGCATGTAAAATTGATCAAACAATTAAACATTAACAGTTTCTTTCAATAAACCAATAGAACTTAGTAATATAATTACATTAGCTATCTTAAACACACACACACACACACACACACACACACACGTAACTTTTCTTTCTTTCCTTTTTTCTTTTCCCTCATCTCAGTTGTTCTTTCCTTTTGAGGAGTTTCTTAACCTTTCATAATATCTATTGTACCTTTCAGATTTTATTTCCTTTTTCAGGTTCTCACACTAGGGATGCAAGATGATGTTTACACATGGAAGTCTGATTTATTTCACTGAGGAGTACGGTTTCTACTTGCATCTATTTACCTGTAAAAGGCTCTAGTTTATCTGTCTTTATAACTAAGTAATACTCCATTGTATAAAAATATCACATCTTTTTTTATCCATTCCTCAGTTGATGGACATTTGGGTTGTTTCCAAGGTTTAGCTATTGCAAAATTCACTGCTATAAACATGGGCGCACATACATCGCTAGGGTATGATGTTTTCAGTTCTTCTAGAAAAATATCCAGAAAAGGAATACCTGATTTGAAGGGGATCCCTAATCATAATGTCGAACATTTTTTCATGCATTTATTTGCCATTTGTATTTCTTTATCTGAGAAGTGTATATTCATCTCAGATGCCCAGTTTTGAATGGGGTCTTTGAATGTTGGGGGCCTGAAATTTTTTAATTCTTTATATGTTGTAGATAGAAGTTCTTTGTCTGAGGCACAATTGACTAAAACTTTTTTGCAATTTGTGGGATTTCTTCTTACTCTTGGCAATTTCTCTTGAGATACAAAAACTTTTCAGTAAGATGAGATCCCAGGCCCGGGATATAGCTCAGTGGCACAAGTGCTGGCCCAGCAAGTGCAAGGTCCTGAGCTTGATTCCCATAATGACAACAACAAAAAGATGAGATCCCACTTGCTGATTCTTTGAAGTATTTCCTATGTAGTTTTGTTCCTTTTCATGAACTCTCTGCCATCCCTATGTCTTCAAGATTTTTACCTACTTTCTCTTCCGGTAGACTTAGTGTTTCTGTTTTAATATTTAGCTCTTTGGGACATTCTGACTTCATTTTGGCGAATGGTGGCAGACATGGGCCTAGTTTCAGTCTTCATCATCGAGAGCCAGTTTTCCCAGCTCCATTTATTAAAGAGGCTCTTTCTTCCAGGGAACATGTTTGGCCCCTTTGTCAAACATAAGGTGGCTGAGTGTGTTTGCAGTTGTGGCTGAATATTCTAGTCTGCTCCACTGATCCTCAGGTCATTTTTTTTAAAATTTTTGCCAATACCATGCTAATTTTTATCACAGTAACTTTGTCGTATAATTTCAAGTCAGGAATTGTGATTCCTACTGCCTTTCCTTTGTTACCAAGGATTGCTTTTGCTATTCTAGGCCTTTTTTGCTCCCAGATGCATTTTAGGAACGTTTTCTCTAGATCTATGAGGTATCCTGATAGGATTACATTGAATCTATGTAACGATTTTGGAGTTAGGGACATTTTCACAATGTTGATTCATGAACAAGGAATATCTTTCCATTTTCTGAAATCTTCAATCTCTTTTTTAGAGTACTGTACTTTTCACTGTATAGGTCTTTTACTTATTTCATTAGATCCTAAGTGTTTCACCTTTTTGGATGCTCTTCTAGATGGTAGGGTTTCCTTAACTTCTCTCTAAGTGTGTTTTTGTCTGTGTATAAAAATCCTGTTGACTTTTGAGTGTTGACTTTGTATCTGACTATGCTACTGAATTTGTTGATTAATTCCACGGGTCTTGTGGTGGAGTTTTTGGGGTCTTCCCTGTAGAGTATCATGTCATCTACAAATAATGATAATTTCACTTCTTCCTTTCCCATCCTTATTCCTTTTATTTATCTCTCTCTTGTCTAATGCTCTGGCTAATGTTTCCAGAACTATGTTGAATAGGAGTGGTGACAGTGGACATCCTTGTCTTGTCCATGACTTTAAAATGAAAGCTTTCAGTTTTTGTCCATTTAGTATGGTGTTGGCTGTTATTTTGTCATAGATGGCTTTTATCACCTTGAGGTAAAGTCCATGTATTCTTATTGTTTGTGAGGTTTTTATCATGGATGAGTGTCAGACTTTATTAAAAGGTTGTTTTGCATCTGTTGAGATATCATGTGATTCTTGTCTTTGACTCTGTTGATATCATTTATTTCATTTATTGATTTGCACATATTGACCCATCCTTGCCTTTCTGGGATGAATCCCACTTGGTCATGTTATATTATCTTCTTGACAATTTGCTGCATTCTATTAGCTAGTATTTTTGAGAAATTTTGCACCTATGTTCATTAGGGTGATTGGTCTATTATCATTTTTTTGGTTGAGTATTTCTCTGGTTTGGGTCTCAGGGCAATACTTGCCTCCATGAATGAGTTAGGGGAAATTGCCTCCCTTTCTATTCCATTAAATAGTTTGAGAGGAATTCACATTAAATCTTCTCTAAATTTCTTATAGAATTCACATGTGAATCCAGCAGGACCTGGGATTTTCTTGTTGGTGGTAAATGTTTTACTACATTTTCAGTTTTGTTGACAGACATTTTATTTAGGATTTTTAAATCTTCTCGATTCAGCTTTGGTAATTCATGTGTATCTAGGAATCTATCCATTTGGAAGAAAACTTTCTAACTTGATAGAGTATATTGCAACAAACCTACTGCAGTGGTTCTTGTGCTTTCTTTCCCTCCTCCTCTCTCTCCTTACCCATCTTCATCTTCCTCTATTTCTTTCCCTTCTCATGAATAACTGTCATGGTCCATCAGTGGGGGATCATGATGGAGGTTTCCCATCTGGTCTGTGCTGCAGAGTGTAGTGGCCCTTGGCAAGGATGTGGACCGGCACCAAGTGTGAGGGCTGTGCAAGGGAGAATGACTATCTAGAGCATGAAAGTAGTGAGATGATGTAGATACAACTGGGTCATTCATGCAAAGGCTGGGACTCCAGCTTCGGGAGAAAGCCCTACCTGGGACAATGGGTCTCCAGGTACACACAAACATCACTTAGCTAGAGAAATGGAAGTCACCTTTCTCACCACCGGAGAGGTAAGCTGCAGATGTAAAGAGAGGGAGAACTGGAGTTTGCATTGTGTGTTCAGTTGAAATTGGAACATGAGCTTTGCTTAGACAGAACAGAAGGACAGGGAAAATGCACATTCATGCATATGTGCTATACTGTGTAATTTCTGCAATGCACACATTGATTCTGAATATGCCTTGCTGTGCATCATCAAATCCCATTCACGGTTTAATTCCAGGCGCCATATGTAGGTCCCTGCCACACTGAGAAGAGAAAACTGTTCCTGGAGAGTACGGAATGGAAAACTGTACAGCTTGCTGTGGTTTTCCTCCTTTTCTTCTCTCTTTCTCTTTCTCCTTCCCCCTCTTGTCTTTTTGTTTCACTTCTTTTTATTCCTTTTCTTTTTCCTCCTCTTCTCCTTCTTCTTCTGTAGGTCTCCAAGCAGAAGAAAAGCTTGTGCCTGTGATCTCTCATACAATGCTCTTTGCAATATTCATATCATTGATCTCAGGTCAGTAACCTCCAAAAATCCTGAGGCCGCCTTCACAGCCTTGAGTGGAGATGTAGTTTTTAAACTCCTTCCAAAAACACAATCTAAAGGCAGTCTTGTCTCTAGGAACATGATGGTAGCTTGTGATCTGCCCCCCGCCCCACATGTCTCTTCTTTGTACCCAGAACAAGCAAAAACTCCAGCTATAATATTGCAAATGACCAACCACATTTGAGTGGAAAGCTTTCAATTCTCTGGACTTTTTTAGAGAGTGATGTTTTGCCTGGTATGTTGTATGTCATGTCTGTATCCCCACTTCCTGGGACAGTCTCCCTAACATCTTTAAATTCACAATGGAAAGTGATGAAGGCCAGCAGAGCCTCATTTTCCAGTGTTGGTCAGCGTGTCACAATGCTCCCATTAGCAATTTCCCAATACTCGGAAGATGCCATCACAGAAACACTTCATTAGGGAAAATCTTTGACATCTGTTTCGGTTGATTCTTGTGCTAATCCTCCTTCCACTGACTAAAAAGCCATATCCCTGGCTCCTTGAAAAACCTATATTTTAGTCTCTTCATTGCACTTTATTCTTTGCCAATGTCATGTCTGTGTGCCACGTTCAAGTACATTTCAAAAATATCCATCTCTGTCCATATCCAGAGCCAGCTCTGTCCCTTAGACAGATTTCTTGGGCATCCTCAGGCAACTACTGGCATCGTCAGGCATTAAGAATGCATTGTCAGGAGTGTCTATCCAGTAAGATTTCATGTTTACAATTAATTGTGTAAGCAATTGGACACTAAACTAATTGTGGGTTAAGCAAGCCAATTGTATTCTCAAAATGAAAGAAATTATGGCCACATTTAGTAAATTACAGTATAATTGTCCCTATGAACCACTGATTCTATCAATTAAAGATGGGCATTAAATTAGAACAACAGAAATGAAAATGTGGAATTTTATTTTCTTTTTGGATTATACAATATATACATGAAGTAGGTTTCTTAAAAAAATCTTCATAGTCTGTATTTTTAGTTTGTTGTGAATTCCCCATGAAAGAAAAAGGAATTTCTCACAGTAATTTTCATATTATCTTCATTTTCATGATGAAATCTAGAGACTGATTTTAGCTTAGGTGACCCTCCATTGTTTAGATGCTCTAGACAAAACTTCTTTTAATGCTGGAAATTTGCATGAGTATCGTGTGTCTAACAGAACATGCATCATGTAGCTAAATCATATTTATGCAAAAGCAATTAGCTCCTTTGACTTCAATTATTGAGAAAAGCATCAAGAAACTGGACATTGATTTTTCAAAAAATGAGGCTATGGGATTCTATTTAATTCAAATAGATAATGCACATCCCTTAAAATATATTTCATAATTCATATTTGCAGTGTTTAAGAAATCTATTCAGTGCTCCTTTTGGCTCTCTTGTTTTCCACCCACAAAAGATTAAGTTCAGCAAGTTGCAACAAGGACACCCAGAAATAGAAAAACTGAGAACAAAAAGCAAATATAACTGACAATCTCACAGTGCAAGAGACAAAAATAATAAAACCAAAATCAACATCAGAAATTTTACAAGTCTGTGAAACTGAAAAATATCCTGTATAGTGTGACACAGGGCAGCTGTATGGAAACTGATCCTCGGTGTGTTAAATTAAGTGGTACCTGAAGGATAGGTTCATGTGCAAAAGCAATGATGCTTCTTGCACTTGGCTGGTAAGTGTTGGGGTGTTTTGTTATATTTCCATAGATTAGAAGCATTGTAAAAATTATAACATTATTATACTTAGATCACTGTCTTTCATACAAAAATGTATTGGGATAAACCATCTGGGTCTCAGACACGGTCAAGGATATACACAATATTCCACAAATATTCACTATGGCACTTTGCTAACCATTGAAATATGAGGCTATCTTACTCCGTTCAAGCTGGTGTTACAAACCGTCTGAGACAGGGTAACTTTTAAACAACAAGGTATCTCTCAGAGTCCTGAGGAAAATGAAGTTCCTGACCAAGGTGCCGTCCCCTTTGTGTTTGATGAGTGCTGTTCCCTATGAATGGTGTCTTCCGTGTGTCCTCACTTGTGGGAAGAGCACACAGGGTCCCTTCAGCCCTTTTTGTAAGGGCATTAGTACCATTACTAAGGGTAGAGTCCTCAGCAACCAATCATACCTTAAAAGCTTCATCTGTTGTGATGGCTAACTGAACATTCTTGAATAAGGAATGCTTAGCTAATTTAGTTCAGCATAGTGCTGGGTATGTCTGGATGATGGACTTACCAAAGAGGGAGGACCCATCCTGGATGTGGTGGCACCAACCAATAGGTTTGTATCCTGGATGGAATAAAAAGGGAAAGGAAAAGGAAGTCTCATTTCTGCTGCTTCAGAGGAGCTCCCTTCTCTGCCTCACCTTTTGACATCTGTCTCCAGGCTTCCAGAGTACTTTTCAGCCTTCCAAGGCAGACTCTTCACCATAGTGCAGACTCTTCAGCTTAGCAATACAGACTCCCGTGAGACTGTGCAGTGCGCTCCAGACCTTTGACTTTTGACTGAAGTATCTGGGTCTCCAGAGTGGAGATGACCCTTTTGCATCTCTGACTCTGCAGACAATGGTTGTGAGCCTCCTTATAAGTACTTTATATATCAAATATATTTTTATATTAGTCTGTTCCTCCAGTGAATGTTAGCTGATACACTTAATACCATCACATTGGGAGACTTCAATAAATGAATGCTCTCAACCTGCAGACAGCACCAGGGGTGCATGGAAGATTCTCATATCTGTGTTTGCAGAAATCTACATTATTTAGCAAAAGCAGGAACTAGACAAGCATCTCAATTGACAGGTGAAGGTTCGTTTACAGCAAACACAGGGACCTGGGTAGTCTAGAAGTTGGTTTTAGGGTAAGTGATATTTTGTTACAGAAACTGACATTTAAGCTGCAACCTTAAGGATCCAAGCAGGTAGAGCCGGCCTGGTGAGATGTGGCTCAGGCACATGGGAGGGAGGGAACATTCCAGTCTCTCAAGCAGGTTGGGTGAATGGTAGAGTCATGTTTCAAATGACAGAACAAAGGCTCGGATCCATTTCTGAAAATCACTTCTGCGGAGTCCTTCCTTCCCCAAATATGCCAGATAAATGAAACTTATGACTGCAGTCACTTTTTCTTGACTTGAAATGTTACTTCCTAGTAGACAGACTCAAAGTTTTTGGAGTTGATTTTGTACTGGCTCCTTCTCCCCCATCTAAATGAGTACAGGAATATCCTCCGTGTCCTCACCCATATGCCTCCTTGTCATATGAAAAACACTGGCAGTCATTTGTACATCTCATCATTAATTCACTCAGAGCTGGTGCGAGACAACAGATGGGCACAAGCGCTCTGCACCCGTCAGTCTTTCCCCGGAGACAGTGGTGGTGATTGTCCCAGGCCTGAGGGCGATTAATCATCTCACACCAGTAAAGAAGATTGCTTACATGGAGACAGGTGATCTGAGCATCTTTATGGTCACAGGGTGGGGAGGGCAGCAATGGCTCCTTCTGGGCCCTTTTTTGAAAAAAAAAAAAAAACTGAGAATTTAACCCAGGTCCCACACACTGGGCTCCATCCCTACTCTTCTTGTTGGTTCCTGTCATGATCTGTGGCAGGAGGCAGCTCACGCAAGGGTCCTGCCATCCCTGGGATTCAGGCGCACTTGACCCTCATGCAGGTCTGCGGTCTCACTCCAGGTGCAGTTGGCTTTGAAGGTGAACAAGGGATGTGGGTGCAAGGTGGACTCTGTCTCATCTCCATCCAGGGCTCCAAATCCAGCAGCAAAGCCTGCAGAGCTTTCACACACAGCAGATGGACATCACCTTAAAACTGATAGTCCAAGTTGTTATGGAAAGAAATATATTTGCTGGGGAGAAAAGGAGGTGGACATCCCACCTGTGATGCTATCCTTTCCCCATGATCAGGAGAGAGACTGGCTTGGAAAGGAGTGCTCACCTATTCCCTATTCATTTAGGTCATCCTTTAAGCTGAGATAAAGTCTATACTAAAAAACATGGTCCCTTCTCTACTGCAACCTCCTGAGTGCATCTTTCATCATCTCTCCTGGGCCAGTCAACATCAAGGAGAATGCTGGAATTGACCAGGTACCTGGAGAGGCATCACTGTCTGGAGACTGTGGTGAGAATTCATGTACCTCGTCAGGTTCATTTGCTCCTCTTTCCATGAGCCTATTTATATGAGGCTGATACACCAGTCACTAACTCAGACTTAGCCACTGGGAGTGCAAATGTGAACAGCAGCAGAAGGCTTAAGAGGAGCAGGAAGAGCAGAGATGGCCATGCCATGTTACACAACACAATTCCTTTTGCACACCTGGTGTGGGAAGAAAGACTCTTGTTACTGTCTTTGACTGTTTGATCAATCTTACATTCTTATGTCTGGTGGACTGAGCAACTTTGTTGAAGATAACAGTATGTAATGTGGCAATCGTTAATTCCTATCATTTTGTTTTGCGGTCATGTATCATTTTTGTTGTTTTGTGTTGCTTTGATTTTGTCTTCACTGTTAGATTTGCTAATATTTAAAATTAAAAAAAATCCAAAAAAAGAGAAAGAGTCTGGTTAGATTTCTCTGGGTCAGGGTTTTGCGGAGTTTTGTAAAAGTTCCCTTCAAGGGTTTGTTGATCGTTGGGCGCTCTGGCTTCTGACTGTCCCCGGCCCTGAGCCTGAGGTACCCACACGCCTGCTATGAGCAGCTTCCTCTTGTGTGTCCACATTCTGCATTTGAGGAAAGCATGAGATCGTGGCCTCTTGTATATGTATGAAAAGGACCCAGGAACAAACTCCCAAGCTTAGGACTCGGGGCCATTCTGTGAGGGCACTGAGGGTGCACGAGGCACAGACTGTGGAAGTTTCCTCCATTTTGCTCTTCAGCTGTACAAGGGTGACAGAACACCACTCACGTCATAGATCTGTACTGTGACAGGAATGGTCCATGCACCCAAAGTGCTTGGTGGGAACCGCTCCACACACAAGCTGCTGAATGAGCACTCTGATGCCCTGTGCTGCCTTCACAGCCTATGTCACCCTGACACTGAGAGACTCCAAGCACATTCACATCTCACTGTCTCTCTCACTTCCCCTTTGCCATGTGCCACGTTGTTTGCTTTGTTCTGTGAAACTCATAATCATTTCCAGGAGCAGATAGGCTCTAACAACTGGAGACCCACCCCAAGACCCAGTACTCAGCTCCAGTCTTGCTGAGTGACCGGCGACCAAGGAGGTGGATCCCAAACACACAACGCCTTTAAGGGAAAGGCACTTGGAGAACACATCACTGATCCTGGATAGGCCAGGTCTCTCTTTGGACCCCATTAGAGGGAAGAAATTGTGGCTCCAACAACCCGGCATGTTCTCACCATGAAGCCGGACAGATATCTGGGAAGACCAAAGGTGCCTGTGAGATCAGCATTCTCCTCTTTCCTTCTTCCTGTCTCATTTTTTTTTTCCTGTCTGCCTAATGATGTGGATGAGGACACAGTGTTATGTTTTATTTGATTTCTGTGAACATTTGGAATGGATTCAGCACATCAAGGCAGTCATGAAAAGACACTCATGAAAAAAAAAAGTCCAGACCTGCTTCAGACAGTGGCAAGAACAACAGCATAACTGTGTTTGACGAAAGGGGGTGACTTTGCTAGGTGTTCATGGCAATGTGTTCTTTACTGTAATAATATTTTAAAAAATTTATTTAAGCTCACTATATTGTTTGATCACACAACATATGTATGGAAGAAGTCCTGGTCTAGGGATGTGAATACTTTCTTCTAGGTCACACAGGTGGAAAACACTGGCTTGTGACTGTCAGCCTCCCCTCAAGGGATGGTCATGCTCCCTCCTGGCTCCACTGAGAAAGGTGACAGCTGGATTCCTCCTGAGAACCAGATCAGAGATTCTAGGAATCACATCTGGAGATGGACAGATGGCTTCCTAAGCATCTGCGCACAAACTCAGCTGGGAAGAAACTATTCCACTCCCCCATACACATTCGCACACATACACGCACATATGCACACCCTCACACACGCATGCACACACATGCGCATGCATATACACACTCACACACTTGCGCATGCACATGCATGCACACACACATGCATATGCAAGGTTTCCTTTCTTCCAATATTGATTTATTTTAAAAGAGAATAAAAAGCAATAAAAATATTAGAAATGATACAAAATTTCACTAAATGAGATGATAAGAATTCAACAGTAGTTGTTGTATTGCCTATTGTTGTCTTCACATTACTTGTTCGGATTACCAGATATAAACATGCAATATTGGTTAAAAAATTAAAAAGAAGGAAAAATTTTAACCATTAACTGTTCTTTTCAACAGACCAGTAGAGATCAGCTGCACAATTACCCCAGTTATCCTGTGTATATATATTTTTATACCTCTTCTTTCTTTCTTTGTTCCCTTCCCTCATCCCAGTTACTCCTTCCCTTTGAGCAGTTTCTTCCCTTTTGCAGTGTTTCACACTAGTGTACATCTAACACTGATTTAAATCCTTGGTGTTTTGTTTGTTTAAGAACTAAGTTTAAAATATGAATTAGCATGCTTTGTAGAGCCAACAGATTATAAGAAACATGAGAAATGCTTTGCCTGCTTTTGTCACTCAGCCAGAGAAATAATAGCCAAAATATTAAAAAATGAGTGAGGCAGCCATAGTGCCCAATCACAGCAGACTACAGTGTGAGGTGTAAACACGGAGCAGTTGGGAAGCTCACAGAAGTAGATAGCAGTGCACGTTGAGAAGATCCCAGCCAGGCCTGTGACATCCATCTAACAAGGATGAATGCACAGAATATGCAACCCAAAAGGAAAGGTTAATAAACCCAGGATCAGCTTGCTTTGCAAAGTCATTTTTTCCTGTGTTGATTTTGAAAGTGAATATCTGATAAATGTTTTCTGGTTTTTTTCTCTATTCTAAAAGTCTCTTTCAAGAAAAACACTAGGTATAGTTGACAATTTTGCTTGCTTGGATTCCTACTAATTACAATTTTACCCTTATTAGATATATCTAATAAATATGTAATTTGTGTGAATCATATTGTTTGGAAAAATTTTGAGGAAAAGTTTTAACTTCTTGTGCTAAATGCATGGACAAGAAAATCATCAGGAACTTCATGTATATGTTTGTGTGTGTGTGTGTGTGTGTGTGTGTGTGTGTGTGTGTATGTTTGTGTATCCATGCACTAGACTATATTTAGGAGATAGAATACTTAGTTAAATTGTGTGATGCAATAATTTATTTATTGCTGTTTTCTCTGTGTGTGTGTGTGTGTGTGTGTGTGTGTGTGTGTGTGTGTGTAAGAGCGAGAGAGAGAGAGAGAAAAAGAGAGAGAGAGAGAGAGAAACAAGGTCTCACTATGTAGTCCAGACTGGCCTTGAATGCATGATCCTCCTGCCTCAGCCTTCCCAATTCTGGGATGGAATGATTTTCAAGTGATCAAGGAATGAATAACATGTCATCCTAACAATTGAAACACACCCTGACTCTTTTTCCATGGCAAAATGTCTTGCAAAATCACCAGAAACAGCAAAATCACCAGAAATTTCTTCAGAATATGCTCTATCCTCTGTGACTCACTGTCTGACCTTCTTCATGTGCTCCACTCAGTGGCAAGGAGACCCAGCCAGGCAGGTGGCAGAGGTCGGCTGTCATTATCTCTGTGAACTTGATGTGCTCTGGGGAGGGCCAAAGGAGTCCTGGCTTTCACTGTGGCTGGATCACATTACGTAAGCACAGCATCTGCTCCTAGAAAGGTCCCCCGTGGATCCCTTCTGTTTTGACCAGGGCGTAGATCATGAGTCATGGACCAGACTGAGCCTGCTCATGTATGATGTAACTATCAGAGGGATTTAATTAGCAGCACACTGCGTGTGGGATTATTGTGCAGGGCTGTCTCCACTCCACTCAGGCAAATTGGAAACAACGAGGACCATCACCAGTAGAGTCCTCCAAAAACTCCCCACTAATGCACTGGTTCCTCAACTACCTGCCTAACACCCTGGAAAAACCATGCCTTATTTTACTTGCTAATCTCAATAGAAAATCTTGCATAAATTATTGGTCCTTAGGCATCATTTTACCCTCACTTGAAAGCCATCCAGCAATCCTGCAAGGCTTTCTCAAAGATCTTCAGTGCTGTGAACATGCTCTCATTCAGGCCTAGCTACCTAAGTACAAACTCCATGAAGGATCAGACACATGTCCAGCCCTTCTGCAGCCTACCATGTAGACAATGAAGCATGGCTTTCTGGTTTGAAGATGGAGTAAAGCAAGGCATGCTGAATTAATCACGTATTTTACCTGACTGCAGCAATCACTGACAGCAATCACTGATACCAATACGTACCAGGGCATCCATAAAACACAGTAGAAAAAATGGCACTTACAGTAGGTGAGATTTTTTTATTGAATGTTGTTCTCTAAACTAGCTACAGTATATAGCTTTATAGGAATTCTGTGCAGTAAAAGAATAACAATTAGTCATAGGGATGAAGGAACAGATTCAGGGATTTGGATAAAATGTCAAGGACAGGCGATTAAAGAATTTATGCAAAATAAAGATTCAAATCTGCCATGTGTGAACATGCACACCTGTAATCCCATGCTTCTAGGAGGCTGAGGCAGGAAGATTAAATGTTCAAGCTCAGTCTAGGACATTAAGTGAGACTTTGTCTCTAAAATAATTTTTTTAAATGTGGAAGAGGACTAGGAAGTTTAGCTCAATGCAAAGGCTCTGGCTTCAAATTAAAGAGTATATTTAGAAGGGGAATTTGTACCATTTAGAAAAATGTTTCAACTTAGCTGATTAACAGTGATGGGCTGACCCTCTAGTCAAAATTTCATCAGGATTTGTAGGATTGCCCCCATGTGGAGGGTCTGACCCTTTGATTCCTCAGGAGCTAACATGTTCCATCCACAAACCCTAAAATTCTCAAGGACAACCTGTAAGTTAATGTTTATGAAAGCAAACCCTAAAATATATCGTAAGAATGCAAATTTAGGATCATTTCTTTTATATGTATATGCATATTTTTCTTTTAAGAATACTTAAACTTATTAATTAAATCCAATGTATGCTGTTTAATTTTATCTAATCTATAAAGCAATCACATGGTTTTATGATCATATATAATTTTAATCTTTTATATAAAACTTTTTCTTCATAATTGTGAAATAACAGTTTCTTACAAATCCAGTGCCTTCTACCAACTTTTTGAGCGTGTTCTAAGGGGTTTTTTTGGTGCTGGGAATCGAACTCAGAGCCTTGTGCTTGCCAAGTAGGCACTGTCAGGCCACAAGCTACGTCCCCGGCCCAATATTCTAAGTTTTAAAAAACATGTTTTCTTTATTCTTTATAATAACTTTTATATAAAAACTATACTTGGAGGGCTTTAGTAATTAATGAAATCACTTTTTTGATTCCCGAAAATATCCTATATTGTTCAGAGATGATGGATATAATTTTATTCTATTTTTATAAATCTCTATAGAGAATTTTTCTGAACTGCAAATATTCCCTCATTCATAGAGGTAAATCTAAGGGATAATAGTTGGAAATCATTAGAAATAGGACATATTTTCACAATGAGAAATAGCTCACTCTTCTAACAGGAATTCTCCAAAATCATTGAGTGGTAGCCTGTGATACTTGAGTATGTTTTAGTGAACACATTGTGTGAAATTGAAAAGTTTTCAGCCACAAGCTTCTACTCTTCTCCCTGCTTTTTCACATATAGGTGTGAGACCTCTACTCCTATGGTTAGCTTTCTTGGTGGTTTACTGGCCTTAGAGGCAATTGAAGACTCATATGGGCTTGTCCTGGACTGATATTTTCATCCATAGACCCAGTTCATTTTGCCTTTCAAAAAACCTTTGCTTTTCTTTTATGAAATATCAATGTCACATCTGCTAAATACTCCTGTGTCCTTGGTCTCTTCTCTCACTGGTTTATATTTTGTCTGTGGAACTGAGAGAAAATCCCTAGTCCCTTGTGACTCTTGACACAAAAGCTATCTGAATAAAAACCAATTCAATTTAATATAGTGTGAGACAAGAGATCTGTGAGGATGACACGGCCAGGTCCTTCCCTTCAGATCCCCATGCTCATTTCTGAAGCAGCACCACCATGTACAAGGTCAAAGTTACCCTCCAGGGCCAATGCTGTGCTTCACCAAGTGTGTATCTGAGAACTTGCTGCATGTCAGGTCCTATGCTGGTGGTGAAATTAGGAGTCCCCTCTCTAGAAGGTCACAAGCACACTACATATAACCATCACCTTTACATCTAATTTCATCATCTCAGCCAAGCTCATAGAGGCTAGAGAGACCATTTCTGAAAACATGTTTGGTTGTGATCTTCTCTCAAAGATTCTAATTATTTTGATAGATGTACCCGGGAAGAAAACTATTATTTCTTAAATGTATTCAAGGCCAATGTGACTTAACAGAAGACCTAAGATTAAGAAATATAAGATTCAAAGACAAATCAATGAGAACTAACTGTTCCAGCTAGGGTTGAGTATGAACGTGGTGTCGCTCTGCGCTCAGCACATCCCTGTCTTTCCTGTTCCCCTGTCAAGGATGAACTCAAGAAATGTCAATGAGGCTGTGCTAACTGTGCTCTAGAAAGATCTCTCTCTTGGATTGAATTAGTGTTTAGATTCATAATCCCCAATGGGACAGTGGGTAAGAGAAAGAAAGTCAGCATTCATTTTTGTTTGTTACTTTGTCTTTTTTTTTTTTTTTTTTTGGTCTTTTTGAGACAGGGTCTTACTATGCAGTTCAGGGTGGGCTTGAGCTGACTTTGTAGCCCAGAACTCACAATGATCCTCCTGCCTCACCCTCCTGAGTGCTGTGATTACAGGCATGCGTCACCACACCTGGCTATTTGTTCACCTTTGTGGCTCAATCTCCAGCAACACTAATTTACAATGGATCCTTCTCTCCCCCAAGATGTGACCAATGGATGCTCAGCCACTGAGAGAATATTGGGATGCCAGTAAATTATTGAAGAGGCTGGAGTGTATATAGCCCTATTTAAAAAAAAAAAAAAAACACCTAAATTCTTGGCCTCCTGGGTCCAGGGAAGCAGAAGTATAGAACACAAAGTAAAGAGCTGAGAGGAACAAGGGACTCAGTGAATTCTCCCACTTGACTCAGTAGCTTTTTACATCATGGTGTTTCTGAGTGTTGAAGTGAATTTCCAAGACAGCACCACGCCAATGTCTATAACTAAGAGCCTTTGCTCTCTGGAGGACAGGTTTTCTAAAAATACCACTTCAACCTCTATATTTTATCCATAAGTATCAAGAGTCTACACCAGGACAGGTGCTGGGCCTGAGGAATGAAAACCAAAGATGCACGGTCAGATATGGTGCCTAAACCCTGGGACCTCCACTATTATAAGGAATTAAGAGTGAAGATGACCACCAAGTTCCTTTCACTTGGAGTGGTTAATTTTAGGAGAATAAGAGAAAATGATATTATTTTCTCTTAGGGTGTAGCTTAGGGACTGTGTGCCTTCCATTTAGAACCCAATGTTGTATCAAATCTCACCTCTGCCACCTCTTGGAGAAGTCATCCCTGAACCTTGCGGAATTATTGGAACACGTGTACTAATTGTTGACTCACCTACCTGATTGTATCATTTTTAATCTCAAACTTTGTTATCCACACTCACTGACTCCCTCCCCACAACTCTGTCTCTGTCTGTCTCTAACTCTGTAATCTTCCCTCTGTCTCTCTCTTCCCTCCCTATCTCATCTCTCATGGTCCTGGAAATTGAATCCAAGAAGTACTAAGCCACATCCTCAGCATTCTTAATTTTATTTGAAGTGCCATCACTCTGAGTCTCTCAGGCTGGCCTCTAACTTACGGTCTTTCCATGTCAGCCTTCTGAGTGCCTATGATCAGAGGCATGCACCCCTACCTCAGACTAAATCTTCTGTTTTTGGAGTTTATTCCCCCAAATAAGCTACAAGCTTCATATATCTGAAAAAATATGGATTGATAATTGAATGAATGAAGGAGGAAAAAGAGAAAGAGAAAGATTAGGAGTCAGGAAGGCAAAGGATGTGAACGGTGACCAACATCTTACTCACTTTGAAATACGGGGTAAGTTTACAAATGTCCATGAGCAGTTGCCACATATTCACCATGCTTAAAGGGATGTGTTTTATATTTTTGTATTTTTGTTTGAAGATTGGGACTTGCATAATTGCCAGATGGGGGAAGTAATTTCCCTTTTACTTTTTTCTCCCCCTCCATGCACTTCTCTTGCTCATTCCTTTTTTATTTGCTCTCACATTCTTTTTCATCCCAGTATCATTTATTAAGCAGTGCAGAAGGGAGTGGGGCTTGGAATCACTTAGGAAAGTTACCTCATTCTCACCATGTCAGTTTTGATACAGTAGTTACCTTGCCAAGCTTTATTGTCTAGTTTATGTAACTAGCCTACATTGTAACCCTGAGTTTCAGTAATGGCTCGGGGACATACTTTGTGAGGAGTTACACGCTGGATATGAGTAGAGCATAATAGACTGATGTATGGAAAGAATCAATACATTGTCAGTATTGTTACTGTTAATATCAATGGGGTGCAGATCCTGTCTCCCAGCAATACAGAGAGGCAGATGCAGAAAACAAACTAGGAATCATCGTCTTGGGAGGTAGTGATTGCCTGAGTTTTGGCCTTGTTTGTTTCTTAGGGTAGAACCATGGACTCGGCTTGATTAGGAAAAGATGGATTCCGGCATCCTCAGTGCGGGTGCAGCTCCATCCTTCTTTAACAGATCAGAGAACCAAGATACAGGCATGAGCAGGGAGCTCATCAGGAGCGCCCGGTCCCAGATTCTCCAGCAGCCCATACCTCTTTCCATCTCCCTGCAGTCTGCACTGTTTTCTCTCCTACACGTGGCTCAAGTTCACAGGCTGATGCCTTGCAGGTGCTCCAAGTCTTCCTCCTCTGTGGTAATGATGTGCTGCTTCGGTGGCATGGTGTGTGTGTGTGTGTGTGTGTGTGTGTGTGTGTGTGTGTGTGTGTGTGCGATGTGTTCCAGCTAGTCGAGCATGAACTGACGCAACACACCAAGAGTTGCTGTAAACTAACTCTGCTCTACCTCTTCCCCTGAGCTTTGCAAATCTCACAGCTGCTTCTGCACAGCCTGGATGCATTGACCACCTCTTCCCCATCTGAGAGTCCTGAGTGGCTTCTGTGATTTCCTTATGTCTCCTGCCTGTATTTGTGTTTCTAATATTAGGTCTAAGCATCACTCTTTTTATGCTGAAACTCAATTTATATTTCGTATGATATGTACTAACAAATTATTTTGTAAAGCAGGCATTTAGAGGAAACCTATAAAACTCTATTGTCAGTTGGTCAAAACATAGCATTCTATATCTTCTTCTGGATCCTAAATTTTCCTTCATATATATATATATATATATATATATATATATATATATATATATATATAGTATCCCACTAAGATACTGAGTAATTGTGTTGGGTAGAATAATCAAAGAAACCTCTTGCCATTGGAAATCAGTCATTAGCCCACAACAAAATCTCACACCTGCACTTTCACCCCACAGGATGAGTGCTGGTGTTCAGTACTGCTGCTGATATTGCCGCCTATAGAAGGAAAGAGGTCACATTATTCCAGGGAAGTGACATCCTTGAGACTCAGGACTGAGCTGCTTAGAAGCTAATGGTTTGTGTCACAGCCTGAAATGTCACCCCACTCCCACCAGTCCTGGGATACTTAGCATGATACTGAGTCCTAGCTGGGAAGGTGGCCCTGGAATTTATTTTAGTTATCTGTTTTCTTTGGTTTACCCTGAAGTGACATTCAGTGCCAGTTGTGGGTGACCTAGGATTTCCTAGAAAGAAGACTTGCTGGAGGTGACATACCCTCAGCAAGCCCAAGGGACCTGAGCCCTGCTGGCTGCTGGCGCCAATGTGGGTGGTTCCTGGGGCATGATGGTTCCTGGGAGACTGAGATTTCCTGGCCAGCTCCACAGGAGGAGGGAGAGAAGGAGGATGTGACTCTCAGGGGACAGAAACCTTTCCAAGAGACCAGTGTGTCTGCCTCCCTCAGAGTCAGCCTAAGCCCGGAGGCTGAGCTCTCCGGGGTAGTCAGAGTTAAGAGTGAGACAGATCACAGGGGATGCCAGGAGAGGTGTAGGCCAAGCACTGCCCCCACCTGGCTCAGCATCTCTGAACCTGACGCTGGCCCTGGAGGAGGCTGTGTGCTGAGGTGTCCTGTGCACTGTGGCCTGCTCAGCAGTGGAGTCCCTGGCACCAACCCATGAGGAGCCACAGCACAACCTGTGCATTTTCCCCGGGGCCAGGAAAGAAAGCAGGTCCCAGTAAGGGTGACCTTGCAATGGTGTGTTCTAAACATATGGTGAGTGTTCACATTTAAAATAAATAGAAGAAAGGACATATTGGCATGAATCCTTCTCACAATCCTCCCTCTCATTTTGAACAGACTCATGCCACAGTCCTTGCCACTGTCTGCAGCCACTCTGGAGTCCTCTTTCCTGAGGGTCTCTAGCTGCACTGCCTTGACTGCCTTCAGGTCCTGAATGGATTCAGAACATTTCCATTTCATGGTTATGCTGACTTTGAGGGAGAGCCATGCTATGGCTTGTGTCTAGATGCCCTCCTGAAGCCTCATGCATTCATGGGGAGTGGGCTTTTCAGAAGCAGCTGAATCTAGAGTTTGTGACTGATTTATGGACCAAAGCTGTGACTAAGGGTGTGAGTGCTACACCCACCTAAGGCAGGTTAAACTGGATACAATATAAGGGACAGAATACAAGAAGAGGCTTGTCTTCTCTTTCTCTTTTTGCTTTTGCTGTCTTCCACTGCCATGAACTAATGCCCCTCTGCCATGTACCACCCAGCCTTGGAGTCAGCCAGTTATGGGCTAAAACTTCTACAAACTATGAGCTAAATAAACTTTTCCCCCATTTAACTTTAGGTGTTAGGACTTTGAAGATATCAATATGTAATACAACAACCATTGTTCATTCCCTACCACTTTGTATGTAATTCTGCATTATTTGTATTGTTCTTATGCTACTTTGTAAATGCATGTCTGTTTATTAATATGTTTTCCTTCTTTTACTTTTAAAATAAATTAAATTTTAAAAAACCTTTAGATGTTAGGTATTTTTGTCTCAGCAAGTAGAAAAGTAACTAAGACAAGCCAGAAGCCACATGATGCCAGGTCACACGAATAAGGTGAATGAGGACCTAGTGTCATTTTTTTTACAAGTCAGTTTTTTCTTTTGGATGATGCTTGGTGGCAGCATTCACCATATTTTTGATCTATCTCATAAAGACGCTCAGGAAAGAAGACTCCAGAGCTGCTTCTGGAAGTGTCAAGAATGATGAGATGAGTGTGTTCAAAGTGAGGGGGAGGAGTTTGAGGGAGAACTGCATTGCAGTGTGTCTTTTTCTGTAATAATATTTTTAATTTACACAATCACTGTTCATTTCCATTGCTCCTTGTCTTAGAACTCAGACTTCTCCTTTCTTGTAACCAAAAATGCTAAACATTCTTTGCCTGTCGTATGTATAGCTACTCACTTCAATGAAGCACAGGAAGTGCTCAAACCTGGCTCCCACATGCGCTCACGATGACCATGGCCCCCTAACAAATACACATGTAGGAACGGTGAAGTGGGATTAACCCAATCAGGAGAAGTGCTGGGATGCTCACATCAACTCTGGAACTGGCTGGAAGCTACCCGTGAACTGTGAAATGGTTTCTCCTGCATTTCTCCAGAAAAGCTTTCCTATTGCCTTGGCCCTTCCAACAAGTGTCAGGATCTTTCTTTTCCTTTCTTCCTTCCTCCTGCTCCAGCCACCCAGGAGAGGGATAGAAGCTTGGTGCTCCTGCAATTCTGTTTTCCCATCTTCCTTGCTTCCTCACAGTAGAGCCAAGGGGCACAGCAACCACACACAGGAGCTGGAGTCCCCAGGAGCAGTGGGAGAAGGAAAGCCGGTGGCTGTGACTCTAAGCCAGGTGCCCATGTGGCACTGCCCCTGGTGAACGGTGTTCCGATTGCCACCAGGTACAGGACAGAGGCTGTGTGGAGCTCATTGGGAACCCCCTTTTCTCTCCCTCACCCAAGGCTTCTGGCCACATGCATTTCACAGAATATTATTTCTTTATAGATTGGACATGATGCATTTTCAACAGGTGATAACAGAGGGTTCTAGAAGCCTAGTTGGCCTCCTGTAAGATCTACACATAGCTCAACCTCTCACTGCTGCTCTTTCACGACATTGTCTCTCAGCTTCCTGGATGTGTGTCAACATCTCTGTACCCTATGGAGAATGGCATGATCTGGTCTCTCCTGATTCCTTTCTTTCCTTCAGACTTCTTTCTAGTTTCTGAAACATTCCTAGCAGATACTGGTTTCCCTTGGCCAGAAAACAGCATGCCCGTTCACCTTACAATCCAGAAACAGACTCTTCCCTTACCTTCTTCCTGCCTCTTGCCTTTTTGATGAGCAGGTCTTTATAAACGAATATGGTAAGTCATTGTTCTTTTAGAACTGAGTGGTGAAGTCACACGTCCAGCAGAATACAGGGAAAATTGTTTCCACCATGAGCTGTGGCTACATACAAGTGCCAGGGAAAAGCCACTGTGAACAGTCTGGCCTTCAACCGAAAACGTCTTCACTAACAGCCCAGTGGACCTGGAGGTAAGGTGCCCAGGGTGGAGAACAGCAGCATGAGCCAAAGGTCCAAGCAGAACTTTGGATAGACTCATGTGACAGTGAACCACAGTAGACTGTCCAGCTGTCCTTCCACCAGGCCCCAGTGGGGACCGCATGGGGACTGAGATCTGATCTTTCCTCTCAGACGTGGAAATCCTTATTACTCCATGCATGGGGAAGATAAGGAGAAAATCATTCATTTTAAAGTAACTGAGGCAAACTGCAGTAAGCGCAACACCTTTCTAACTCACTGGACCCAGTTTTAGTTGTCACTGGTAAAACCAAGAGGACAAAATAAAAGTAGATCAAACATGGGCAAAGGAATCCGAGAGAAAAAAGAACATTGATTTTTTTTTCCATAATGGATCCTATACACAATAACACACACATTATTTACCAAACAAACCACAGGCCCTAGGAGTATGATGAAATGTTCTTTATGCTCAGACTCCAGCTCAGTTGAAAACTAAGCATGAAAAATCTTCTTTTGTAATAGACTCCTTTTTAATCATTGTGGAATAATTAATATGTTGTGCCTGTAAGGAAAATACCTACTTTTAATATTGAGACTTCTTAAGTTGTCTGGCACTCCATGAGTTTTACTGCTTTGTAATATATAAAAACTACTTACAAATTAAAATAGACCAGGACATGCACTGCTCTTAATAGACTATACAATCTGTATGAAAGAGAAAGGCTGAATGAAAAATGTCTCAGCCACCTCCATTCCCAGCAGGGGCAGCCTTGCTTTGCGCTTGAAGTCATTGTTTGCAGATGTCCCTCAGGAAGGAAATGTGTTACTCAGTGCAGGATGATGCATTCATCAGTGCATTATTAATGAGTTATTAATGAGGAAATCCAATTAGGACCCTCACTCTCCACACTGATGGTAGGGTTACCACATGCCAGCTGCTGGGTAGGTCCTGGGGACATAGAATGACATAGTGCTTCTGTTTGCAAGAGGACATGGTTTGTTAGAATGACAAACTCACCAACCTATGAGCTGCAGTTGTGATGTTACCTGGTGCTATTTTCCTTTTGATTTCTCTTCCAGAAAGATGTCAGCCTGAGCCCATCTGCCCTGCCTGGAATCTCTGGTGGTCATTGCCTGCTAAGCAGCAGAATGTTCAGCCTTGACACAGTGAGGGTTAGAAAACACCATTCCACTCTTGTTGCTATTTCCCAGTCTTTCCCCACCATCATGATGACAGAAGCACTGCTGAAAAAATGATTTTTCAAGAAATCAGGGTTATTCCTGCCTAGAGGAATTCAGTTCAGTTTGGGTTCAAACCAAGAAATCTGAATGTTTGAGATGCATATGTGCTTCTTGAGATAAGAAGAGTTTGAAAACTACTCTCCAAAATAGCTTCCATATTAACTTTGTTACACTCTTCTTCCCCATATTAATCACCTCTTGGCATAGAGGACAGACATAAGAAGTTATCTTAGCAATACTGCTCCATCTCTTCCACTTCAGAAATCTGGGGAGACCGATGATTCTTCTATCATCTTCCCAGCTCTGAAGTTGCCCAAATCTCCAAAGTTAGCAAACTCAGCACATAACCACATGGATGGGTTCTCACCAGCTTGGAAAGGGAGTCCAGTTAGCAGTGATGGAAGTATTTACACCATAGAAGATGGCAAAAGAACACAAGTTATGGTTTTTCTTTCTTCCTTTTGGATAGCTAGGGGCTTACTGGTGTCCACCTGTTTTCCCAGAGGAGAAGTGACAGCACCTGCTCTGAGGGAGCGTGGAGCAAAGTCTGGGGAGACTGGATTTAAACTCCATGCTCAACAGGGAAATGTAGTATATTAAAAGGTATATTAAAAATATCAGACTTCTTCACACAGATGGACAAGAAGCCAACATAAGGATGGAATCCAAAAGGACTAAGCACCAACTTCAAATCAGTAGTTCTACCCTTCAGTATCACTACTGGGACTGCATACTGGGACAATGCATTGGTTACTTTTCTTTTATTGCTGTGACAAAATACCCAACACCCAAAATGAAGGAAGGAAAGGTTTATTTCGCTTACAGTTTGTGGAGGTTTCAGTCCATATTTGGCTGGCTCAGAGGCAGAGAGGCACATGGCAGAGGGCAAACTGTTCATGCAAATATAACCAGCAAAAGGGAAGAATGGCTGCAAGCAGCTTCTTTTTCTTCCTTACCTTGTAAACAGGCTACCCCCACCCAAAGGGTGTGTAGTTCTCACACAGTCTCCATGCCTTCCTCTTCCACAGGCTCAGGATGTGTACAAAGTAAGCACCTTGGCTTCCTTCTGAGTCACTCAGCCAAACCTCTAGACTCCCCAAGTTCACACAATGTATCAACCATAACAATCCACCCCTTGTCAACTTGGCAACCAAACACATTTCTTTAAACCAGTTTCGAGATACAAAGACATTATATTACATTAGAACCATAACAGACAACCCCTGTAGAAATCAGTATGGAGATCTCTCACCAACTAAAACTTGAAATTTCATTTGGTCCAGTTATTTCTCTTTAATGTATCTTCCCCACAGTGTTAAATACATCATATTATGGGAGAATAGTACTCTACTGTATATAAATACCAAATTTTCTTTATGCATTCATTTTGTGATGGACATAGGCCACTTCCAAGATTTAGCTATTATGAGTTGTGCTATTATAAACATGGGTTTATGCAACAAAAAGATGATAAAGCTGTGACACCCAGAGTTAGCTCATATGGTCTTAGATGTAGGTAAGTACTAAGTATTTCCTAAACGTGAGACACAGATTTGGTATTGAGTGTGTGATCAGATGCTGAAAACAATCAAAGGAGGAATAATACATTACTCAAAGTGTGATTTCTTTCTCCAGAAGCAGGAAATATGCACCCTGTGTCTCTAGCTTACCTGGCTCACCCTGGCTTCCCCACATAGCTTCCGATAAGTGCTTCAAACTCTACCCAAAAATACAGCTATTCAGTATAGGTCAACCATTCTGGACTCAATTCTCACTTTCTCACAGCTGCCAACTTGTAAATCCCTGATCAAACGCAACTGTTAATTAAGAATTCTCAGTATAATTCTCGCCTCTAGCACGTGCTAACTCCAAAGTCCCTGATCAAACCCAAATCTGGTAGGGTCCCAATAGCTGTTCACTTGCTAAGCTCCCACTGTCCCGCAGGAGGTAGACAAGTACTTCACTGTCTTCATTTAGTGGTAATTGTATTATTCATTGTGAAATTCACCATAACAGTCTACATGGAGATCAATTTTATGGAAAATAGAACAATCACAAACCGTGAAAAATAGATTTAGGCAAAACGTACGGCAAGATGAGATTCCGTTGTTTCCTCAATTGCTCCTCTGATGTTCGTGATGGCACGTCTAAAATGATAGCCAGGGGAATTGAGAAGCGTTGAATTGGATTCAACTGTGGAAAACTAAGTTTGTAATTATGAGACTGCCAAAGGTGTTTTGTTCTGGCTTTCAAAATCTAAGAAATAGACAAGAAAGTGTAAATAACGAACAATTTGGAGAAGAACAAATCATTCTGAAAAGCTACAGGTAGGAAACAACCTGTGGTTTGAGTCACATCTTGGGGTTATTTCAACCGTTTTTATCAATCATGATACCTTCCTAGGAACCTCTGGGCTATGACAGCCCCCTGGATATTTCTTGCTTTTTGTGACATTGCTACTTTTCAGGAATGCTGGTCAGCATTTCATAGAATGCTCCTCCCTTGCGGCTTGTCTGCTTTTCTCATTGTTACACTGATGTTGAAGGCTTAGAGGGGAAATCCACAGAGAGAAGGTGCTATTTGCACTGTGTTCTGTCAAGGGCAGGCACCAGAGAGACAAGCCCCAATTGCTGATTTTGACCTTGACCACTGAGCTGAAGTTTTGTTTGTCAAATGTCCCCGTTCTTCATACTGAACCCTTTGGAAAGAACCCACTGGGCACAGACCACGTATGAGTAGTTTAGAATTTTTCTTCAAAAGAGAAACATCTTGCATCACTCAGTTTACACAATAATTTATTTCTATCAGCTTAGACTCAGGAGTATTTGTCTCATACTCCCTGTTGTAAATCAGTATTCCTTTACTTTCTTGTTCAAATTGTTCCAGGTTTGGCCATTCAAAGTTATTGAAAGGGCTGTTATGGTCATTTTTCATAGTCACATAGCTGTGTATGTATATTTTGTTTTAATTTGTTTACGTTATTCAAGCTCATTTGCGCATTAGTCACTTTCCCATTGTCACTGGGCTCGATATCCAACAAACAACTTAAAAGCGCATAGATCTGTCCTGTTTCACAGATTTTAGAGGATTGGATTCAAAATCAGCAGAAAGATTCAAGGACAAAAGGGCATGGGGGGAGGGTCTGCCTGACAAAAGCACCTCATGGCATGGTGGCCAGGGAGCAAGGCACTGGGAGGGAGACATACCCCAGTGTATCGTGCTCCAGGGATCCACCTCTTCCTACAAGACCCCAGCTCCTCACAGAACCTCGAACTCTGCATGCTTCAGTGGATTAATACACTGAGTACAACAACCCCCAATACCAACACCATATAAAAGCTCAACCTATAAACAAAGCAGGCCTTTGGGCAGCATTGTAGATCTAAACCATGATGCAAAAAGTCACAGACTAGGTGATCTATTAAGAACAGAAATTTCTTACCACCTGCTTCTAGAACTGAGAAGTCTAAGATGAAGGTATCCGCAGGTTTCGTTACTTGGGAGGGCTGCTTCTTCCAGAGGTTTTCACATGGCAAATAGCTAAAAAGCAAGCAAACCAAAAGCTAAGGGATGCTTCCTTAAAGGGTCTTTATATTATTAACTAGAGGGAAGTTCTCACAGCCTAATTATCTCTTAGAGGCGTCAGTTCATAGTTGGTCATATTGGCGGTGATGGAATTTTGAAAAGGAAATAGTGAAATCTTAACACTTATTTCTAGCACTGAGGGATGTCTGAGCTTATCTTATAGATTACATTGTTCCAGCTCTAGAATTAGACATCCCAAGAAACTCTAATTTCTTTGGGGAATGATATTAGAAACGAAAATCTGAATACTAAACCCATGTTTGTGGCTACTGAGGCATTGTCTTGGAGGCAAGCTCAGTGGATAAACTAAGAATACACACACATGCACATCATCACCCATACATTGGTGTATCTCCAGCCATAAAACTCTATGTCCCTATTAAGCTAAACTGAGTTAAAACTGGTGTCTCAAACTTAAGTCCATTACCATGTGGACTAGTTTAAGCTGTGTTTCTTGTCTATCTGTTCAGTTTTATTCTAACAATGAAACATCAGGCCTCTAACAGCCATCCTCGCTTAAATCACTGTCCCATTCCAGCACACAGTTCTAGTGATATCAGAACCCTGGATGAGAACCCCTAGGAAAAGCAACCTTATCATTCAGGGCACCCTGCCTTTGTCAGGTTTCTTTGCTTAGTCTTGCAGAGAAAATTAATTCTCCAACACTTTTATCCCTTACTTCTTTCAATGAGTTTGTCTTATGCATTTGTAATACAATTACCTTGTTTTGTCACATTCTGCATTTCATCCTGAGGTACCCGACCTCATAAATGATGTATTAGATTTGCATACATAGAGGTTCACCCTTTGTGGCAATAAAGTCCATACACTTTAGCAAAAACACACTGTCATGAATCTATTATTAAGTATCATATAGAATAACATCAATGTTTAAACAATTCTCCTGTTTCCCCTATGCACTAACCCTCTCCTCCCAGGAATTTCTAGTTGCCACTAAGATTCTGTTTTTATCCATAGCTGTAGTTTTTTGCCTTTTCTACAACATCAAATAATTGGAATCACTCAGCAGGCTCCCTCTTTGAAGGGGCTTTCACTTAGTTTTATGCATTTAAGGGTCACTCTTGTCTTTTCTTTAGCTTGACAACTCATTACTTTTTATTGCGTATGGATTTATCAATGTTTGGGTATCCACTCACCCCATGAAGGACACTTTTGATGCTTCCAGTATTTCATTATTAGTAGTAAAAGTGCTGCAGATATTCAGGTGCAAGTTGTGTGCTGATACAAAAGTGTCAGATTAATGTGTGAGAAAGCCTAGGTGTGCAAATGCTGCATCACATGAGAGCCTATGTTTAGTTCTGTAGGAAAATTTTAAACCATCTTCTAAAGTGGCTGTTGCATTCCTTCAGACAATGAATTAGAGAACCTAAAACTTTCCAAACTCATTGTCTGTTTTCAGTGGATTTGATGTTATGTTATGTTATGTTAAGTTAGGTTATGTTGGGCTGGGTTAGGTTGTATCATGTCATGCATGTCATGTTATGTTATTTTTTGAGACAGGGTCTTGCTGTGTGTAGCCTGCTGGGCTTGAATTCACTGTGTAGCCCAGGCTGACCTTGAACTCACTGAGCTCCTCCTGCCTCAGTTTCCTGAGTGCTGGGATTGCAGGCATGCACTACCATGCCTGGTGATGACAGAAGATTTTAACCATTCTAATAGTTGTGCAGTGGTACCACATTATTGTTTAAGTTTTGAAGACAGTTATGTCAAATAATGAGCATATTTTTATATGTTTATTTACTACTTGTATAACTTCTTTAGGAATGTGTTAGTTCATATGTTTACACACTTTTGATAGAATTGTTTAATTCTTGAGTGATGTGTGTTTTTAATATATATTAGATATTATACTATTATTAATGCTATTATTACTATTTATTTGCCCTCCTGAAAAGTGAACCCAGGGCCACCCACTGAGCTACATTAGGAGCCCATTTTTATTTATTTATTTTATTTTGAAACAAGGTCTTACGAAGTTACTAAGTTTCCCAGGCTGGACTTAGACATGCAGTCCTGATTCAGCCTCCCAGAGTGCTAGGACTCTCGGAATAGGCCTGACAAGCCTGCTTGGATATTATTATTTATAACATGCTTCACAAATATTTCATGTCAGCCTGTGTGCTGTATCTTTATTCTCTTCACAGTATCTTAGAGCAGAAACTAAAATTAGTTTTAATCATAATACATTTTAATTTAATTAATTTTATCTCTTGAATAATACATATGTATCTGCATCTAAAGAACTACTACCAACTAAAAGTTATGTCAATTTTCCTCCTGTTTCCCTCCAGATGTTTTGTAGTTTTGTGTCTTACATCCAAGCCTATGACTCCTTATGAGTTAATTTTTGTGAAAAGTGTAGGTCTGTGTCTAGGTTTATTATTTTTCTATAGGCATCTAGTTTTTATCACATAGTGTATTAAAGAGTTTTACTTGTTCTCTATTCAACGGTCATTCCTCCTTTGTCCAAGATCAATGACCATATCTGTGTGGTTTGATTTCAGGACATCCTATTCCATTCCATTGATCTGTGTGTCTTTTTAATCTCTCCTTTAACCTGCACCAGGTTGCACTGAAGACAGCAGCATCAAAACGCGGCTGGAAAGGAGGGTATATGAGTCTCCCATATACCATATGTTAGCTGTGTTCTCTCTTAATGTTAGGTATTGGGCATCTTTTGCTTTTTACTAAAAGCTTCAGAATCAATTGTAAAATATTTTCAAAATAGTTTGTGATGATTCTGACTGGGATGACATTGAATCTGCAGACCAAATTGGAAAAAATTGGTTTATCACTATGTTGAGTCTTTGAATGCATTAGCATGGAATATACCTCCCCTCATTTAGATACTTGCCTTCCTTTAAGTCTTTTGTTTATGTCTTGCACCTGTTTTGGTAGATTTCTACCAAAGTAGTTCATTTATTTGTATGATCATATTATACATGACTTTTAATGTAATAATTTTACAAATGATTTTTAAAATTTTAATCTTTGTTTGGTTTCACTTACTTTTTTCAATTATCACGTGTCAACAAGAAATTAACTTGATTATTAACTTTATGACCTACACCCTTATTATTCTCACTCTGGTTGGTTCTGCAAGTTTATTTTTCAGTTAGTTGTAATTTACACTTGATCACCATGCTGACTGTAACTATGGAGGTTTAGTTTTGCTCTCCCATTGTTGACCTTCTGCTTGGTCTTCCCATCTTGTTGTACTCCTGCCTAGCACTTCCGGTGTAAGTGGGAACATCCAGAAACAACCCGGGCATCCCTACACTGAACACAAGCTCTTAGGAGAAAAGCACCTAATGAAAGTGGTGTATTACCCAGCCCAGAAGAATCTGACCTTGCTGAATTTTCCCCAGGTATCTATATTTATAAACAAGAAACAAAACATAACAAAACCCTTCAGATTTGAGAATTTTAACGTAAACTATTTGGGGCTTAGATCCATTTGAAAGTTAAACGTTGAATTGATTGAAGGTGTCAGGTTTTTCACTTCCCTTCTAGATGCTTGGTAACGATCTTGCACCATGCACCGTACTCAGCATATTCTTTGTCAGTGATTAACAAGTGCACAAAAAAACCCAGCACCTATAAGGTCACGCTGAATGTCAGTGGACAGTGATGTGACAGAAACAGGTCCTGTCATGAAGCTCTGAGTCTTATACTTGCAGTCATGATCCTGGAACTTCTTAAACAGTTTGATTTGTTTTCATTCGCCTCTAAAATATTACTTGATATTAGTGTGTGTGTGTGTGTGTGCTCACGCATACATGTTTGTGTGTGTGTGTGTGTGTACACCCATGAGTTGAATGAGTATCTATGTACATGAGTACATATACACATCCTCATATAAGGAAAATGAAGCTTCTACATTCCCTATTATTACCAAGATCAGCTTAAAGTAGGTAACAAAATTACTTTGCAGATGTGCAAATTTCTACTTCCTCATTCTCATTTACTAGAATATAATATTTTGCAAATTTCACAAGTATATTTCAGTGAAAATGTTGTAACTTTATATTGTAAGATATAGAAAAAAGACGTCTTTTCTCTATTTAGTGTTTCCCTTTCTCTTTCTATCTATATATTTACATGCATTTTCAGACACATAGATACACTAACTGCTTTTATCTCTTCCTATTTGTTTATAGTTATGCATTAGTTGGAGAAAAGTTATGTATACCTGTCAATATTTTAAATTTGTAATGCTTATTAAATTAATATACATTTGAATGAGATATTAGACTTATGTTAATATACATATGTACATTTCAGGATGTGCATTGTACATACATAAACAAATTCTATGAGAACAGAATTTCATAGATTCACACATCATTTTTTGAAAAGTCCAGAGAGCGTCATTCATAAGTGAATTTTTCAGATCACTGAACCTTAGTATTCCAAACAAAAGCATTTAATGTTAAACATCTGCAAGAAAATGTCTTGTTGGTTATTCTGCTGAGTTTTTGGAAGATAACATTCAGCACAGTGCTAATGAATGTTACCATAGATTGAATATCTGCACTATCCCTACACTTTCTGCATACTTAGGCTAGAAAATCCTTGAGACGTGGCTATCTTAGTTCTGTGGGGCTGGTTCCCTTGGATGGAATTTGCTGTGGAGTTTTCTGCTGCATACAGTTCTCTGGTATATCCACACAGCTCTTCTCAGTTTTCTTGCAAAGTTCTCCATGCTGTTTAAACATAAATGTGGGTGCTGTGATTTGCATATAGCTTGATGTGTGTCTCCCATGCATTCGTGTGTTGGGAGCTTGGTCTGAGAGACAGGGGAAGGTGGTGTCCAGCAAAGTGGAGGAGCTGCCCTTGGAAGGATTAAGGAAGCTCTCATGGAAGCGTGAGCTGTGAGGAGAGGAGTTGGTGCCCGTGTGAGGCTGAGCTATGACTTTCTGGGTCCCTGGTCAGCACTCTGGTTCCTTCCTCTCACACACAGTCCTGCCCACTCCCACCAGTTCCTCATCAGAGCAGAGCTCTCCAGAAATGTGACTAAATAAACCTCATTTTTGGCAAATATATCCTGCCACAGATATTTCATGACAGTCAAACACCAGGCTAATAAGGAGGGTGTGCTAAACATTGGAAAGTTAAGGCTTACTCTGACTCTTCGGTGAACATTACTTATCAGATAAATGAATTTTTCACATCACTGAACTTTAGGTTTTCAATCACTATTATAGGTGTGCACAAGTTTCTCTCCTTATCCCTTTCTTCAAACATATTCTGTGTCAGTTTCTGTTTTCCTTGCAATAAAACCTCTGGAAAGAATGGTTAACACCACAAAGGTTCCTGAGTGGAAGTATTCCCTCACTAGCCACAGTTTACTGAAACAAATATTTAGAATGAAATACAAATCATGAATGAAGCCAAAATCTCCATAGAGTGGAGATAGAGAACCATTTAATGAATACTGCCAGTCAAACTGAGTTCTTCCAAAATACGTTCACTTAAGAACTGCTATCTAGATCATTTCAGCCTTTCAAAAAAGAAAGCATGTTCATAAAGGTACTGGGCTTTATCCTCTGACATCCTATTTTAAGAGATTTGCACAGACTGCTATAGATCACATAAAAGTTTTATCTAAGTCTGTATAAGTGGTTTAACTTTCTCTAAATTGAGAAGAAAATCAAGTCTCTACTTTCTTTGTCACATATAATTGTAACAAGACTCAAAGAGATGTTTAAAGGTAGAACAGTCATTCCTTAAAAGTTTGTAGGTTGAGATTATGAAAGAACACTATCTCAGGTTCAAGGGTTATTAGGGAAATCTCAGGAGTCCTGCCAGCAAGACTGCAGCGGCCCTGTTAGCAGAAACCTCCATGGGTAAAGTTAAATAAGAAGCGAGATTTAAGAACTGGATATTGAAAGGAGCACCAATACCCAACAAAACCTCACTTTAATTAAAGGTGAGATTTCAGGGGATGGTAAAAAAGTTGAATGTGAAGAGGAAACCGCAGGATCAGTGTGGTAACACCAAAGTCCCATGCTTTCCCTCTGAAAGAACTGAATTCTTTGAAAATATACATTATAAGTCTTAAATAACACAGTAAAATTAAATATATACTTCTTTTTTATCTTTTTATTAAAGGTATAACTGTTTTCCATAAATATATTTTTTGGTGAACAAATAAAATTTTACGAGTAAGTGTAAAAATAAGTATTTTCACAATTAAAAGTGAACACATCTCTACCATCTGATTATATATTTCCATCACCACCTCTGAAAGGAAAACCATCAGTATTTCCTGGATCCTAGTAAAGTAGACATTATTTTTGTTTTGTTTTCAGTTTTTGTTTATCTCTGGTTTGGTTTGGTTTTGGATAAGAGATAGTACTTTAGCAATTTCAGATGAAAATGGGCTCTGAGATCCCAGGCAGACTATACTGTGCCAGTCCTGGTCATTTTCTGTCAGGGCACGAATCTCTAATGTCATTATCCACATAATCTCACAGAAAAGGCCTCTGGATTTGTGTGGATGCTCTGACACATAGTTATCTCCCCACATCAAACAGGCAGACTGATCTCACCTCTTCTCCTAAGGCCTTGAACATTCCTGAGTCAGACACGTTTAGACTTGAGGCAGTTTTGAGTTTTCCTGACCAGGGAAAGTTGAAAAACATACTGTGGGGTACAAGGATTTTCACTGACCCCTGAATTCCTGGGTGCTTTATCAGAACCAAGGTTAGGCCCTGGGAAATACATTTTTAGGTGAGACAGAAAAAAGACTTGGAAACTGTTAAATATCTTGCATAAAATTAACAGAATTATTGTAGGTTAAGGTTTAGAAATCTAAAGCACAACCTGGATATAGTAAGTGATATTGTTTCCTCTCATTTTTAAGAGGGTGCAAGATTTTGAGGGCTGTAATGAACTGCCCAATGTCTGCAATGGTTGAGCCAGTACTTCTAGGGCAGATGACAACCACAGTCTACAGAACAGTGATGTTTTAATTAAACAGTAGATAAGCCAGAATTTTGGTCAAGCCAAGACTGGCCCTGACTTATCAGATAGGCCTAGTCTGAGAAAGTCAATCCAGCTGAATCCTCAGGCACTGGAGACAGCAGAGACTTTCCTTCATCATAACGAGTTGTGATTCTGAACTGGAAATAACCTTTAAGTTAGAGAGAAAAGAAAATACTCTGATCACACTTAAATGGGATGCTTTTTGCTTCAAATCCGTGTTTCTCCTTGTGAATTTGTTGCCAGTACAGTCTCTTTCATAAGGGTGTCTACTACTCACAGAAGTATGCATTGACAAGACTTAGGAAGGGAGGTGCGCTACTTATACAAAAGTTTACTTTCAGAAAACCCACAGATATATTCTTGCTCTAGAGAAGTAGTGTATTGTTTGATTAATTTGTTAAGTTTCCAATATTCAAATTGTTTGTAGGTTCTTTGCACATGGACCACTAGGTCAAACAAATTTTTCTAAAGATTATTGAAACCAAAGGAAGATGTAATTTACTTAGAAATAATTCAACTTGGTCCTTGAGCACATAATAAGAAAGATTAGCTTCAGGGTCCAAGAAACTTTAGAAGCCTCCCTGTAGCTCACTATTCTTAAGAAATCTATCAAGAAAGTAGGAAAACAAAACTTAGAAATGGCTTGTCTGTAGGAATTTTGAAGCCTACATTAGAGGGGGTTCACTTAGTTTGACCGCTCATACCCCATCTTAGCATCAAAAGTACACCCTGAGAGCTGTTGCTGATTTCTCAGCTACCTCTTGCACAGGCCATACACACCATTTGTGGTTGACCCTACCAAGAACATGCTGTTTTCCTTGGTCTTCTGAAATCTGCCTTGCACAGGGACCTTCTCCTTATGCCTCTGTTGCCTTGTAAGGAAAGCGCTAACACTGGAGGCCTCACTCTGACATTCTGCTGCAACACCTCTCTACTTCACATCTCCCCAGCAGCAAGCCTCGTAAGTTCTTTCACTGATCCTGATTTTCCAAAGCAAGGGAACTACAAAAGTGACAGCAAATCATTTTCCCTACATCAGCCGTGATGGTATCATAATTGTTGAAACTGTTTTTGAAAAGGGAACTTTCTAGGTGACTGTTCTTGTGATGCCTCCAATATTATTATGAAGCCTTAGTAAAGGCTTTTATTTAGAGATGGGGTGAGATAGTTGTTGTGAGCTTTGGTTCCTGTGTTTTAATTCCTGCTAATGATTTTTGATAAATAGAACATGAATCTTTAAAAACTATTCATTTTCCAAAAGTTGTCCTCACATCTCCCAATATTCTGATCCAAGGATGACTAGCAGTGAGTTATCATACAAGGAGTAGAATCATGTTGGTGACAGGAATCTGTCTGAGAAATGCAAGAAAAATTGTCTTTGAGACAATTTTGGCCACTTTAAGAGTGGTCTTTGCTTGCCAATATGGAAAGCAATCAGATTTCTCCATCAAGTTTTTATTTTCATATCAAGAAATATAAAAAGGTATTTTTTTGAGTAGATATGTATGCTCATTTAAATAGCTAATGAGTAGACTTTAAAAGAACCATTTCTTAATGAATGCAGAAGGTTGTCTCTGAAAATAACTTAATATGCTTGGATAACATTTTATCATGTAATTTGATTTTATTTAATTCAGGATTTGTGTGTGTGTGTATGTGAGAGGGAGAGAGAGAAGGAGAGAGAAAGATTTTCTGGTTAAAAGTAAAAAGTAAAAGCTGCAGCTGGACATTTTAGGATGTGACATCATAACTGAGACACTAAAATGTAACAAACCAGAAAATTTACTGACATATATATTAATACAGTATGTTAATGTATTTATGAATGTTACCATTTTCTTAATGAGATAATGGTTTATATTATTTTTTAAATATGTTGTCACTTATGCAGAGTTTTAAATCTACATGAGTTGGAATATGTATGTGTTATTTTGATTGGATATTTTCATTGAATACAAGTCCAATACCGAATGCAGTCTGGTTTCTCCTGGCCATGCCCATCAGACAGAGGAACAGCAATATTCAAGGGATGGACGGAGGTGGATGGCTGAGAATCGTAAGGTTGCAGGTTGAGCACCAAGAACACTTTATGATTTAAAATGTGCTGAGAAAAATGATTCAGGCTTATCAAAGGTGGGAAAGGCTTTGACTTTAAAACTATTACACAATTAATTCAAAATTGCATTAAGCATCCACTCCATTTTCTTTACATACACATTGCTGGGTGATGGCAGAGACACCTCCGGCTGTGGTCGTCCCCTTTGTGCCCCAGGGGTAATCGAATGTCTCCAGTGATTAAGTCTCTTGGAGGCAAATGTGCTTGCCTGAGCGGTAGCATAAAGGACACACACTGATTCATAAAGCCTCCTTACAACCACAAGGCAGAACCAACTGTCAGCAAGACCCGAGGGAAAGCCAGACTCCAGCACTTCTCAGAACCAAATCTCTCCCTGGTGTAGCTCAGAATCCTCGAGAGTCCAGGACCGAGCCCCAGGGTGGGGTAAGCACTGGGGGCGAGGGTCCCATATGAAGACTTGCTTTAGTTGTATTTCACTGAAAAGCCAAGGCATAGACAGATTCTTGGTGATAAACTTTTCACACTTGTTATGTGCCATATTTCTCTTTATACATGGTCACTCAAAACATATTTTTATTCATTAAAATCCATTTGGCCTGTGTCTTCTTCCACACTGATGCCCCTGTTGATTTTGTCCCTTAAGAATTATCAATACTAAAAGCTAACATATATATTTTTTCCCTTTTACTAAAATAAAAAAGTATTTTTCCCTTTTTTTCTAATAATTACATATCCATAATTCTGAAAATTTAGAAATTCAAATTGAGTGTACTTAGTAGTCTAATCTAAAAGTTTAATGAGTTGATCAATTATAGATCATCTCCTTCATTACTTTGCTTATTTTTATTATATGTTGCTTTTTGTCATACGATTTTGTTCTCTGATAAAATTTTAAATTTTTCCTCTTCCTATAAATATAAATATTGAAGGGTCTTTCTAAAGAGTGTAGATCATCTTATATACAAAAATAATATTAAATTATCTCATAATGATTTCTTAAATGCTGATGCATAACCTTTCCACAGTTCTTCTATTTTTACCCATATTATATCTTTTGTTTTTTCCAAAAAGTGATTATAAGTCATACAGAATTGGTCATTGTTTTGTTAAAGCACCATAAAGCATCTCCTCTGTCATCTTTTGTCTCTATTACTTCTGTATCCTTGTAAAGACACTGTATTTTACGTGTTCATAATGTTGTCTTTCTTGCTCTCCTGAATAATAGTTGCTTAAAATTTGTACGCATATATTATTATTTTAATAAATGACTATCTCTTTAGATTAGGAGGATTGCTGGGTTACAAACTAACCTGCTGAATAAAGTCCTCAAGTTTTTATGCCCACTTGGAACTCCTAAATGTGGAAATGGATCTTGGTAGATGTAATAAAGTGAGGGACTTCAAGATGAGGTCATTGTGAAATTAATGGATTTAAACCCAGTGATCAAAGTCTATGTGAGAAGACACAGTGAAACACAAGAAAGAATATTAGATGAATCAGAGACAGAAGGGAGATGGAAATTGCCACAAACCAAGGAAGCCCGAGGGCCAGCTCAAGTTGGAAGTGTCAGGCAGTGTCCTCCCTTGAAGGTTTGAAGGAGGAGGGTCCCACTGACACTTTGATGTTGGATATCCGGACTTCAGAACTGTGAAAGAGTACATTGCTCTTCTTTCTATTCACCAGCTTAAGAGTTGATTAATTGCAGTGGTCACTGAAAGTAGTAAGAAGTGTAATATTTCCCCAGGTTTCTGAGTTACAAACCTATCATGTGTCCCAAAAGATCTTACTTCTTTAGTGTTATTTTCTCTTCTGTGATGTGAAACTCATTTAAATCAGATGAAAATTTGTGTTCAGTAGGGAAATAAAGTTTTTACTCTGTGTGTTTGTTTTCAGGTCTAAGTGAGGACTCATGAGATGTATTCAAGTACCCACAGATGTGAACGTGTGACAAGTGGGGTCTTTCCAGATGCAAGTTATAATGAGGTCATGATGGTGTAGGGCAGCCAGAGGTCCAATGAGATTGGTGTCCTTATAGGAAGAGACACAGTAAGAAGCAGACTAAAGTGTTGTGTCTGAAGTGAAGGAGCACTGGAAAGCTGGGGACCACCAGAAACTTGGAGAGAGGACAGGAGGAACCCAGCCCCAGCGCCTTTGGAAGGGTCTGTCCCCGCCGACACCTTCATCTCAGATTTTCTGCCTCGAAAAATCTGAGAATATGTTGACATCTTACCCACTTTGCAGTACTCAGTGATGGTAACTGTTGGAAATTAATGGAGGCCCCAGCCCCGTCTTGCTTTGTGCGGTAAATTTAGAGACACACCCTTCCCCTCACTCCCACTTGAAGTTACTGTTCCTTACAGATCTCCCCAATGGTGGCGGTGTTCTCCCTGATCATTATTACTTATAATGAGTAATCATTCTTATTACTCCTAGGCCCAGACGTAAAGGGTCATCTTTTGCCTTATTGCCATTTTCTGACAGGTTTTATTCTTCTGCCTTGAAAATTCTCAACTCTGCCTGCTCTGAATCTCATGTTATCATCCTGCCATTTTCGCCAATGACCAGGTCATTACCTTAGACGTTAAAGACGATTTTCACTCGTAGTGCACTATTTCCATGTTTATACTGATACTTACTCCAGATTTTAATATACTTGTAGATGATCCTTTCAACATCTTGCCTCCCAGAGTTCTAGAAGCCCTCTTTTCAAAGCAGCTTGTTCTTTGCCCTTCATTAGTCACCAACCTCAAAGATACACACTCAGCAAATGCTCCTGTCATTCTAGTTCTCCCCATTTGACTCCCTCACCTAAAAGTGTCCTCACTGCCACGTGACCTTCTGAGTATTGATCCCAAAAGTCTACATAAGCTGCCACTTCCTTGATATCTGCACTTCTCCTGTACCCAGCCCACGTCCTATGGTCTAGCAATATGGATCTTTGCAAATGCTCTCGATTGCCCAGACCCGCTTTCTCCCGACCATAATGGAAAACAAAATTGCATTTCTGGTGAAAGCCAATGCCCTGCTGCTTAAATGACTGCAGCTTTACAGCTAATAGAAAAAAATACACTTCCACAGTGGCCTTTTCTGACTTGAGATTCATAATTATGAGCATTGGAGAGCTAGAGGGCAATCACAACAGATGCCCACTGTGCAAAACCTTGTTGATTTTTCTTCTCAATGAGAACAGAGTGCAAGAAAGGTGAGGTGAAATGGGGCCACTGTCCAAAGTCCCAGGCTCAGTGCTCACTTTTTCCTCTCTTCTCCCCTCATCTTCTCAGATTCAGCCTGTGGTCTTCCTCACTGAACTGAGCAAGTCAGAATATGACACATCGTGGCACCGACTAGAAAAATACTACTCCTAGTCTTTTATTTGAATCAGTGTTATTCACATGACCAATCAGAAGATCCTATTCCCAACACCTTCATCTACATATGGGCACAACCAATCAAAAGACGCTATTCCTGATCCTTCATTTACATCCGGCAAGAAGCCAAGAGAGTTTTTCTATAAGACAGTGTACGTCTAATGCAAAGCCAAATGAGTTTTCCTTAGGTCAACTATCTCAATGCTGTACTTACATGAGGTGAGATTCCAGGTATTTTGGCCCCTGAAGGCCTCTTTCTCTTCATCCTCAGAGACACTGTGAGCCTGTTCTCCACCAACCCTTTCTCATACTGAACAGTATGCTTTCTTTATTTCTTGCTCTATCTTCAATAAATCCACACCCTCACTCCATTTTCTTTATTCAAGACACTGAAATCTAGATAGAAGACCCCTGGGATCTGCATCTGGAAACAAAAGCCACTCAACCCCCAGATGCCAAGCAGCTGGTTTAATATTCCCAGCTGGAGGAGGGTTATTGGCAGACACGTCCTGCTGCCGTATCTTTGTTCCTATGTGTTAGCAGGAGAATGCTCCTGGTCCCCAGAACCCATACGGCTCGGCCCTCAGTGTGAAGGTGTTTGAGCTGGGAGCTTTGGAAAAATGGCAGGCATAGATGAGTTCTGGGCAGGGGAGCTGCCCTAGTGGAGGCCACCATTCTGTCCTGGTAGGAAGTGGTGCTCAAGTCCCCCAAGCCCCAGTTTGTTTCTCTGCCCTGTGAATACACAGCAGAAAGTGGCCATTTGATGAGGAGGAAGAAGTCCTGGCCAGGAACGAAATGTGCCGGCACTTCAGCCTCATACCCATGAGGAATACGCATTGCTTCTCCAGCCTGCAAAATTTTGTTTCCACAGCCCAAACCAACTAACACACTGCTCCCTGTCACCGAGAGGTAGATTTAGATTTCCTGTGCCCCCTGGCTACAGCAGCCAGGGCCGTGATGAACCATAGCTTAGGTTACCTCAAAGCCCTTTCTGGCATTTGCAAAAATGGAGAGTTGACCTAAACCTGTCACTAGGAGGATGTCTTTCCTCTGGGACTTGTTCTCAATCACCTCAGTTTGTTGGAGCTGTGTGGCTCTCCAGTGGGTACTGTGGCAGCCGAGTTTGCTCCTATGCTGGAAGGAATGGGATCCAAGACTGTCCCTTGTGGCTTGGATGTCTGCTGACCCTTCCGTGAACTTCCTCTGAGAGGAAGAAGGAAGAGGTTGGAGTAAGAGGTCCTGTGTGGCTTCTCTCCTTCCTCTCGCTTCTCATTATTCTTTCCAGCCTTTGAATAATTGTTTCTTAAAGTGACAGAGGGATACAATTTTACATCTCAAAATTTCTCCAAAAGAATTTGATCCCCTTTATCAAGAGAAGGGGACTTTTTTTTTATTGAAAAGAGAAGCTGTACACAGGCTTGCCTTTCTCCAGTGCTCCATGGGAAAGTAATCCATTTTGGATCAATAGCTATTGGCTCATGATTATCCATTGGTGCCCTCCATTAAAAGAAAATTAGACTGTCACCCAGGAAATAATCCTGGAGCCACGTTTCAATTTCTGAGAAATCTACAAAGGCAGAATATTAATCAGCATATGCTTTGGGGAGCTGAAGCTAAAGGTATAAATATTTCTTCAGGATATATTATATAAGACAATTCAGTTACTGATGAGGCATGAATGCTTCTAATGGCATATTCTGTAGGGTGATTTATTTTAATTGTCATTCTGGGACCTGTTATTACACAGTGCTGGGATGGGTCACTGCATTAGAAAATTAAAACTGATGAAAGACATGCATTTTTAGCCTGTTTGTAAATTCAGGCTTTGTGGATGAGGAGATGCTGACTCTATATAAATTGTGCATGACCATTAATTCACCATTCTCACGTAGTCTAGTGTTAAAGTTTCTGAAGGGTACATAGCACTGAGCAGTTGTGAGCCGGTGAAGCACACTGGGCCAGCCACATGCTACCTGTGGTCAAGGTGCAGGGGCTGGGGCAGCACCACCTGTCTCTCAGCTGGAAATCACCATATCTCTGTCTACTGCCAGACAGAGTAAAAATGGAGAGGCCAGATAAAAACAAAAGAATCAGAAATGGAGAAGAAAGACAATCAGGCTATGCCCAACCAACAGACACATTATCAGTCATCTCCCCATTCTCCAGTATCTTCTAAGTGTGCTGGTGTTATCTCTAGTTTCCATAAAGGGTCAGAGAGAGAAGTTAACCTGAAACAGTTTTAGTTCATGAAATACAAGGAATGAGCTAATAATTTAGTTCACAGGGAATTGTCATAGAAAATACACTTTGGTAATATTTCCTTTTCGTGTTTTGGGTTTTTTTTTTAAGTGATAGACACTGCATTCTTAGTTGTATAACTATAAAAATAAAATAGCATTATTAGAAGATGTGCATATAAAAACTGTATTGTATAGCTTGTAGGATGTGCAAGTTTCTCTTCACTTGGTCTCGCTCTGACGTACATTTGCAGTGGGTCTCAAAGAGCCCCAGAGAAAGTCGCAAAGGTGACTTCACAGAATTGGGGAGGTGGAGTGGGCACAGAAAGCAAGGAGCCAGGACTCGGGCAGAGTGTTACACGGGATCCTCCCGCTCAGTAACTCTTTGGTGCTTATACAATAGAACAAAAATACCCAGACACGTTTTAGAAAAGAGATGCAGTCACTCACTGTATTTTTTGCTTAAATGAATCCATCTTTTGTGTGTGTTAAAATAGCAAAGTGCCTGCGATGTAATGTCTAGTCAGTTTGCAGGGCAGGCTAAGAAAGTGAGATGTCAAAAATCTGCCTTGCTATTTACATAATTACCAGATTACAAAGGAATTGTGTGAATGCAAATGAGGGTACGGGAGCTTGTCACATGCAGATTACCCAAATTATACCCGCTTTGTCTAGGAAAGTTGTTCCTTTAGTGTCATCTTAAGGTACAAAGCTTCAAGGCTGGAGAAAGTAGCTTTTCACGGGTAAAACTTGGATTGCTCCAACATCTGCTTTCTGTTAATAAATCTGAGTTAAGCTGTTTTTTTGCCATTGAAGCTCATTGTGGGGCCAGCAAGTTTACAGTGCCAGCATTTCATGGTCATGGATACAAAGTTGAAAAATGACATGCTACTGCCTCACTGCTTATCTTCAAAGACATGGAAAACAGTCAAAAGGCTGCTCTTCTGCCCAGAAGTTGCTTTATTTTCCTATTTAATTGATGACTTTAGAGGCAGCATCATGTATGTTCTCATTCAGTTATTACAGGAAATTTTAGCTGGACAATAGCTGCTGTGGGTGGCAGCTTGGAGTTTTCCACCAACACCCCTGGCGGAGGTGCTATGTTGACTTTCAAAATAGCAATGCATGAAACATCCAAAAACCAAGACCATCCACCATATGCGTTGTAAGGCCTTTATTTCTTTTCTTTCCCTTCTGTTTTCTCCTTTCCTTTCCTTTTTTCCTTCCTTCTCATTGCAGTACTAGATATTGAACCTAGGGGCTTCATACTGAACTGTATGCCTAGCACTTTTTTAAAGGTTTGTTTTATTTTGAGACAGGGTCTTTCTCTAAGTCATTACATTGCCCAGATTGAGTGCAAACTCACAAATCATCCTGCCTCCGCTCTCCAGAATGATGAGTTTACAGGTGTGAGCCACCAAGACCAACTGTTTTATAAACACTCCTTAAGTGAAAACTTTTTTAAGAAATGAGGAACAGTCTCCCACTTAAATAAAGAACTAAAGCTGTGGAATATGATTAGCAGCCTTGAGTTATGTGCATCGTGGTCACCTTTCTCTCTCAGTGATAACCAAGAGCCATCTTCCCCTCCTATCTTTTCCTTCCTAACTTTTCTATCTCTGAGAAACCCACTGTTCTGACCTGCGCGGCCTAAACTTCTGGTGGCATTCCTTTTTATTCTGTTTCTCTCTTATGTATATATCCCCCAGGTATATAGTTTAAGGATTTTCCCTTTTAAGATTTCTTGGATTCATATGATACTGGTTTGGTCCTAGATCTAGATCATCTTATACTAAGAATGCATGTCACTCGTGCCCTCTTTGAAGATGCACCCCCCTGTGCTCTGGAGACCCACTCTTTAATTTCCTCCAGAGTATCTAAAATCTATTGGCAGACATCTTCAGCCTCCAGCCTGATACTCCACAGCTATTTCTTGAATTCCCAGCAGCCCTCCCTCTGCCTTGTCTGAACCATATCAGCATGAGTAGGGACTACATTTATGTCCTGCAAAGGATGTGCAGACAGTGGCTTGCGTGAGCTCCCTCTTTTATTTTGACTGATAAAAGCTGGTGTCCCTCAAAAGCTGTTAAAAATGAACATAAGAAACATAGTCAACCTTATCAGAGGAAATTTTAGGCATTCTGATTAAGTTTCCAATTGGACAGTTTGTATCTTAGAGAAATGCCAACAAATATTTTCAATATTATAAATGAATATTTAGAAATAAAATATACCATGCATGATTAAAAAATACAGTGAATGTTTAAATTTTTAAATTTTACTACTGTAAAAGACACATTGCCATGAATTTCCCTCAAAATCCTTCCCCTCACTTCCAACACACTTATCCCATGGTCCTTGCCACTTTCTGCAGCAGCTCTGGAGTCCTCTTTTCTGAGGGTCTTTGGTTGCACTGTCCTGGACGCCTTGATATCTTGAATCAAATTAAAACATTTCCCTTTCATGGTCATTTTGACTTTGGGGAAGAGCCAGAAACTGTATAGCACCAGATCCAGTGACTGGGGTGGATGAGGACACAGCATCATATTTCTATTTGACAGAAATTGCCTTAAACTATTGATCACTGAAGTGTGACAAAAATACAGTGAATATTTAAATCAAAACAATTTATTTCAAGATACATTGCCATTAATGTACCTCAAAATATTCAAAATCCTCCCCCCTAGTATTGGATATATATCGCCTCATTCTTGGTAATGTGTGATTTACTGTAATAAGATTTTTTAAATTTAAATATTCACTGTAGTTTTACATTACTCTTGTAAATAAGACAGTATAGTTGTACTGTGTCTGATACAAAAGAGCCTGGATTCATAATTTGGGAGTGTAATAACACAGGGTAATCTGGAGCGTTAGGAGTAAAACTAGTTCTCCTCAAGTTTTAAATAGTAGGAATGAGCATAGAAGAGACACAAAAAATTAAGCTATGCAGGAAGCATGGGTTATTTTGTGCAATTTTAGATAGCAGACCACAGAGCTGAAGATAATCCTATAGTTACTGAGGAAAGCAAAATGGTCTCATCCTCCATGGGTTTAGGAAATTGGTATGATGGACAACTATTATGAAACTAAAACTACGGCAGCAATAGTCTAATTGTTTGGTATTGGAAATGTGATCAGCAGATCACAACAAATGTACAGAGAATCCACAAGGACCTGAACGTGTGTGTTGGCACATGGACCGGACCACTGGTGAAGGAGGATATGAACTTGTAATAATCTGCTATGTCATAAAAAAATCATATTTTAGGCTCTTGTTTTGTACAACAGCAAGCAAAATAAAATTATTTAAACCACAGTGAGAGTTAAGTGAGCAGTCTCTCTCTTCATTCCAGATTCTATGGATTCTCTGGGTTGGGATTGTCATTAACAAATTAAAAATCTCAGTTAACTACACAATAGCCTGGTTTTTTGCAGAACAACTAAGAATTCCCAGGGGATCTCAGATTTCAAGATGTAACAACATACATTAAAAAGTGGAACCGAATTATTCTACAGTCCCACACAGAACCCTCTCCTCCAAATTAGAGTTCATTGTCCTCTTCCTATGACAAAGATTCCTTTGTGATCCAGGAGTGTTTCTGAAGGAAAACCTACACAGACAGGTTCTGTTTGCTTTGTAGGTTGCATATTTATTCAGAACATGTGTTTTCTAAACTAGTTA
Source organism: Dinomys branickii (assembly GCA_004027595.1). Lineage (NCBI taxonomy): Eukaryota > Metazoa > Chordata > Mammalia > Rodentia > Dinomyidae > Dinomys > Dinomys branickii. Next base: position 29,226 of record PVLD010010055.1, on the reverse strand, counting down.
TTGACATTGGTTGGACGCATATTAGAATCACTTAGATGATTTCCAGCATATGTTAGATGATTCTTCTCTAGACACAGTCAAATATTCTTTGTTTTGATGTAGTTATTTATTTTTTATGAATGAATACCTCTTTGTAGTGGAGACCTCAGATTTCTGGTTGGAAGGCACAGTCATATCAATTTCTGACTTAGGTTGCAGGATTCCCTGGGGCAATGAGTCAGCTCCTGGGACCTCCTGGGTCTCAATGGGAAATTGTACAAAACAGGAGCCATTTTTGGGGGGTGGGTGTCTCTGTATTCTCTTAATGTTTCCCTTACCTCAGTCTTCATTTCTCATACAAAGTCTAACCAACCGTGAAATCACAGGTCCTTGATTTGGGAATGTCTTTTATTCACAAATTGCCTCCAAACTTTGATAGACTTTGATGGTCACATATCATAGACACTAGCTAACTACAGACCCAAAGGAACCACATTTGTATGGATGAAGGAGTCACACACATATTAATTAAATTCTGGTTAGGGTGATTGTTATCTGTATAAATCTTCCACAGCAGTAGTTTTAGTTCTTTAAAACAAAGCTGATCATTGCTACAAGCTTGAATAGTTTAGTACTATATGTGCTAGGCCTGGGACACCTAACAGCTCACCCTTCCTGCTCAGCGCTGCCTGTCTCATGTACCCCATTGTTTTCCGCTGGTGTGAAATGAGTCCTTGCACAGAATATTAGGCATAGATAGCCCAGTGCTAGCAATGAGTTTTACCTTGTTGTGATTTTATGTATGTTCCAAGGTGAAATGCGTCACTTTCCACAATGGTTTGATGATCTCCCCACCACCCCCTAGGTCATGGCTGACAATTGATTTTGGGGAGTAAAAATTTTCTCTGAACAAAATGCTGCTGTGGGGCCCTGCAGCCTTCACAACATCATTTAAGGCTGCAGGTGTGTAATCAGGGGAAGCAAGGTGTGTTTACCTGGACAAGTTTCATCATCACTGTGCACTCTGGATTACCATCATCCCTAAGAGAGCAGGGATGGAAATTTCCACCTGTTGAGGTAAGAATGAGAATTGATCAACAAATACAGTGAGTTTTTAAATTTTTAAGAGTATATTACAGAAAGAAACACATTGCCATGCATCATCCTCAAAATCCTCCTACTACTTCTGGCACACTTATCCCCACATCCTTGCCCTTTCTGCAGCAGCTTGGAGTCCTCTTTCCTGAGGGTCTTTAGTATGCTGTCCTGGCTGCCTCCATGTCCTGAATGGATTGAAAATGTTTCCCATTCACAGACATCTTGATTTGAGGGAAGAGTTAGAAGTTGCATGGGGCCAGATCTGGTGACTTAAGTAGAGAAGGACACAGCCTCATGGTTTTATTGGCAACACTCACCGTATTTTGATCATACCCCGCCATGACACTCGGGAAAGAGGTCTCCAGAGCTGCTGCAGAAAGTGGCAAGAGCAAGAGATGAGTGTGCTCAAAGTGAAGGGAGGATTTTGAGGGGACCCATGGTAATGCACCTTTTACTATTGTCACTTTTTAAAGTATAATCATTCACCATATATCTTGTATTGGCTTCATCTTCATTAAGCTTCTGTTAATTCCCAAGGACTCCTTCCTAGAAGGCACAGAGAAGAAAGAAGCCAGGAATAGTGGTGTTCTTTATCAAACTCTTCTGCTGTTGAGGTGGCAGATTTAAAGAGGGAACCCAGACACAGTGTGCGTAGGTATCCCAAACCACAGTGCTGCCCTTTTTGGAAGACAGGCTTCTGCCTTCAAGTTTGGGAACTTAGATGACAGTGGATTGATAAGAGTTTATGTATGAACTTGCATGGGGAGAGACTCCTGGTGACATCTAATGCAATATACATGTGAAGTTTCCACAAAAGGAAATTAAAATCTAATTTCAGAATTTGATATCCAATGTCTGTCTAAAAAAGCAAAAGCCACAACAAATTAAGCTGAAATAATCAACTGCTGCCTGAAATCGTTTATTTGAATCACACAGAACACATAATTGTCTCAACTGAATAAAGTCGCAATCCAAAACAATCTAGTTTTAATAACGAGGCATTTTAAATGAGTCACAATTATAAAGGCTCAGCTGTGACTGTATTCACCCTTAGATGAGAATATAATCTTCAGTCTCTTGAAAAAAGCAATTCTGTTTATCCTTTCCTGGTGCAACAGAAATAAATAGGGATTTTAACTGGATCAATCTCTAGAAACTTTCATAGACAGTACAGCATTTTCATAATCATCATGATTTAATAGCTGTAGCTATTAGTTCTTTCACTAACCTGAGAGGCATAATGCTGATGCTAGACAAAATGGGAAATTTTATAACAGACGTTCCACTTTGCTAGCATCAGACAGACAAAGTGTTGCTTAAACCCCTAGACTTTCATTTGCAGCCCAGCAGAAATGTCATTTGAAAGCCTGGCATCAGGGTGGAGGTACAGCTCAGTGGGCTAAGTGCTTGCCGCTGAGCACTAGGGCCCTGAGTTCGATCCCCGGTCCCGGAAAAAAAAAAAAAAAAGAAAGAAAGCCTGGCATCGTGGACTTGAAAAATTTGGGGGGTTCCAACAAACATAGGTATAAATTCAGGTTTTTGAACTTAACTATTAGCTAGCATAGGGACCTTGTATAAGTTACCCATCTCTAGCCATTGTTTTGCAATGCAAAAGTTAAAAGTGCAAAAGAAAAGAAGTGCAAATTAACACCCTGCTCAATACTAAGTACATGCAAGTTGCCTCACACTTGCTTATTTCCTTTTCAAAGTTAATCTATGAACTCTTTTTCTCTGTATCATTAGTAGCACAAGCATGGCAGAGAATATACTCATTCTTTATCTATTAAAACAAATTGCACAAATGGAAAAACATGTGTAATGAATGTCAAACCTCAGTCCCTAATCTCAGGAGACGAGAACGTAGTGTCCTCATTCTGCGTTTGCATCAGTGTCTCAGGGACAAATCTTGTATCTCATCAAACTAGAGCTTCAGGAGATATTTTGCCAACACTGTTTAATTTGGAAATTAGCAGGGTAGAGGGCAGAGATCCTTCATTCCAGATGTGGACAGTGAGCACAAGCTGACTAGAATTCTGGGCTCTCTCCTTAGACTTATTTTCCATGTCCACCTCAGGGTGATAGAGACATAAAGGCTTCTCAGTGAGGCAGAGCCACCAGAATCTGGGTCTTCATTGCACAGGACTCCGACTGACCAAGTTCCAGGGCTCTAGCAAAGTTTATTCATTCAGGACAGAAGCTACCCCGGGCAGCTAGAAATCCTTCACCCCGAAAAAAGACACTGCATTCACAAGAACAACTGCAAACTTTCTCTCTGCCTCTGTTGTCTTATATTTTAATCAACCAACTGCACGAGCCTCAGTGCCATCCATATTTGAATTTTTAAAAATGGGGAAGGGAGTGGCAGGCAATGATTAGAGATATCTTCAGATGAGAAAATCTTTCCGACTTGGGGTGTTCAGAAGGGGAGCTCTGTGTGGCAACTTGACTGCTCAATAAATAAAATGTCAAGGAGCCAGGTCCCTTGGGAGGGTGTTCTTCTTTGCCTTTATCTTCTACTTCCTGACCTGCTCGGAACATAAAGGGACTATTTTGAATCTCAGAAGAAGCACTGAGGCCTGAAACTCTTAGAATTTTCCAAGAGCTAGAGATCTGTATTTTTAATAGAATCATATGCTCTATTATTTAATTGACCTCTGCATTTAGGGAAAGTATGAAGGAAAACTAAAGAGAAGAAAATATAATCTCAGGTCAGTGAAATAGCTCAGTGGCACAAGCACCTGCCTGATAAGTACAAGGTCCTGAGTTCAATTTCTGGGTTAAAAAAAAAAAAGCAAACTATATAATCTCTCAACCCATTGTGAGAGTCAGTGAAATTGTATTGAATTCTTGAGGGAATAGCCTCCAAGCCATGCCAATTTCTAAGAATTGCTTCTCTGTTGGGGACATGAGATGGCAATAAAATGCTCAAACCATGGTCTTGCTTCTCCAGGAAACCATGGCAAAGTTACACTGGGGTTTGTACATTTAATATCCTGAATTTGTCCTTGCACCCTAAGCAGTGCTGTCCATAGGACTCATTCGGCCAAAAGGACAACCATGAGACCACTAGTGACACAAACTGAATGGGTCACTGAAAATATGATCACCAACATGGCGTTATTAGGCGGACTCTTTGGTAGCCAGCTGTGGTGGCTCATGCTTGTGATCCCAGCATTCTAGAATCAGGGTAATGAGGACCAAAAGTTTGAACCCAGCTTGGGCAATTTAGGGACAGTGAGACCCTGTCTCAAAATTTATGAAAATTAAAAAGGGCTGGGATGTAGCTCAGTCCAAATGTCCTGGGTTCCATCCTAAGTCCTGCAAAAGAGAGGGTGGAGGAAGGTAAAGGAGGAGGAGGGACAAAGGGAAAGAGGAGGGCGGTGAAGAAGAAAGAGAAAAGGAGGAGAAGAGAAGGACAGGGAGAAGAAAGAGCAGAGGAGGAGAGGGAGAAAGCGGAGGAAGAGGAGAAAGAAAGGGAAGGGCAGGAGGAGGCAAAGGAAGAAGAGTCTTCTTTGGGAGAACCAAACAGAAGAGGCCTCATTAGTGGACTTCGTGACCCTACAGGATGAGACGTAGCACATATGGAGAGTCTGACTCTTCTGTCTCTGTTCTCCGTCCTGTGAGGGCACATGGAGAAGGTGCCATCTGTAAATAAAGAGTCCACCAGGCACAGTGTCTGCCAGTGCCTTGACCCCAGCCTTCCATCCAAGAGCAGGAGCACTTTCCAAGTCAGTGTACATGTGCACATTGGTTCTCAATAGCAGTGTCAAATAAACAAATGAACTAAATGAATGCACAAATCAAACTGCTGAGTAAATTTAAAAATAAAGGTAAAATAAGAGAAAAAGGGAGAGGCACTTTTAGACATAACCAGATAGTGAGCTACACCGTGGAGGTGTGTTTGGTCATGTACCCTTTGAGCCTTAGGTTGTCTACAATAATCTCTGTCCAGGGTCCGATGTTCCCCACTGCTTGAGATGAACCTACACTTTTTCTTACTCCTCTAGGTCATTCATCTTTAAGAACAGTAACTGCACAAGAGGTTGTCATCAGGGAATAGTCTCTTGTATTTTCAGAGTTTGGTCCATGATTTCTTGTTCAGCTAGCAAAGTACAGGATGTACCTTTGGCCTTTATGAGGACCAAGTGGCTATGTGAAACCATGGTGCCTGAGTCTTCTCTTCCATGGGACCTCACCATTCCGATTCCAAGGGGTCTAAAGTCCTGGGCTGGGGCCCATTGTACCAGGGTTAGAGAAATTGTTCCCTCATAGGTTTCAGTTAGATAATTGTTAAAGGCTGCTGGACAATTTTTATGTCCATGAAAATAGGATTTTAATAACAGGGCTATCAGATTTTCAATAAACTGAATCTCCTGAGGCAGAGAAAGAGAGACAGAAACAGAGATGGAGAGAGACAGGTGGGCAGAGTCAAAGAGCATGAGAAACAGAGAGAGACAGAGAGACAGACAGGCATTTTCTAGGGAGTGGATGCATAGCTTTCAATTTTCATCACCTTCTTCTTTGGGCTTAAAAATCTTACAACCTCCATGAATAGACTGTAATGTGTACCTGGAAAAATGCTGTGTCAATAACAAAGTCACCTCAGTCTTTGTCATTCAGAACTCTTCGTTGAGCTTTCAGATGTGGTGTTGTTTCTTTCCTTTTCCTTCCTTTCTTCCTTCTATCCTTCGTTTCTTCTTCCTTCCTTCCTTTCTCTTTTCTCCTGAAAATAGCATGCTTAGCTGATGTTCCTTTCTCAGCACACAGGATGCTACTACCTTCTCACCATGCTTCAGCCTCAGAGACCCACCCTTCTCTCTGGACTCCTTTCTGTAGACATCAGTCAGCCAGGAACACAGCCCCACAGATCCACCTGTGAAGCAGAAGTTGCTAAACCCACAGTTGCCTGCACAGTGTTCACACATTACTACCACACTGCAGGTTAGTAATTCATTATGCTGCATTTTTGAAAAGTAGAATAATAATAGAAAACCTTTCCACAGCTATCAAGGTGACAGGAAAAACACACCACTGTTATATGGCACTGACTGGCTACAGTCAGCTCCAAAGTTTTAGAGCCTTATCAGCCAGCATGCAGGGTGCTGCTTCTCAGTTAAGGTGCTGGGTAATGTGGCAGGAGGCTCATTTATACACACTTTAGAGAAGATGCCACACATGACCTGGCCCCAGCGATCTTACCTGAAAAACCTTAGGTGCAGGGATGAAACTTGGGAGACAGAAGGTGCCAACCATAGAAACACACAGAACCTCTGCTCCCCAGTACTGTCTTCCCATGCAAAGAGAGATGAAGACAAGTCCATCAAAGGCTGAGCTTATAAGGGGAGGCAGGTGTTGGAAGAGGCCATCCGATAGCAGAGCACATCCCCCAGGACTCCTGCTTCCCCCACCCTTCTGTTCTGCATGGAGAATATTGTGGTTTATGACAGATTATTTGTCTTATTTGTTCATACTGGAAAATAAACATTTGGAAAGCAATTGAGGTCTGCTAGTTCATATTGGCATTATTGACCCCCCTTGCAGAGTAGGAAAGCAAAGGACTCCAGGTGACAGGAAAGATTTGCAGTGATGGTTGTAACCATTCTGAAAATGGAATGAGAATTTGGCTTGCTGGATGACATCCAGGAAAACTGTAGTTCAACCTTCTGACAGGATCCCATGTTGGCAATTTAATTAAGGGCAAGTTGAATATGCTATATTTCAGAGTCAATATAAAGTATTATAGAAATCTGTCCCAAGATTTGCCAGAGGACTGGAATTTAGTGAGAAGTAAAAAACAAATTCCAATGTGAGTACTGAGGCCAGTAACACATCTAAAGAATGGGGTAGCTGGGCTGGATGCTATACCATATATTTTTAGCAAGCCTGTGAGTATATGGAGTAATAAAGTTCATGTTGAGCACAGAAGCAAAATCTTTATAAATGATGGGAGCAGGAAGCCCCTGTGAGCTACCGCACAGTAGGGTGATGAGGCACAGTGATGATTACTACTGTACACTTCAGAAAAGGACGAAAAAAGGTTTTGAATGCTTTTGCCATAAAAAGAAGTGCTGCCTTCTTTGAGGATGCGGATGTGTTCAGCCGTCTGTAATGTATGCGCATGCAGAACATCATGCAGACCCATCCATATGTAACACTTTTTATGGTTTTTATGTATCGGTGGAAAATAAAGTAATTTTGGTAACCTGAAGGACTGAACTTGGCACAGGCTTGGGGAGCAGACCAGTGGTAATCAGGGCTGTGCAGTCACGGACAACCAATGTGGTGGCGGCTCTCTTCACCGTATTGAAAGGAAGCAGCACATCTCTTCATATTCACAGAGCTGTCAGAGTTTTTCCTACTATGCTGTTCTCTCTCCCTTTAAGTTTCATTTTAGTTTTCACGTCTCTGCCCATAGTTCACACAGCAACCCCTTGGGCTGACAGTGTCCTGTCTCACTGCTTCCCTCCTACTGGTTCTACTTGTACAACCAAACTCTGAGTACATTAATGCTGGAGGAGATGCCCCTGCTCCTGGCCCAGCCAAGCAGGGCCAGCCGCTGCCGTTCCTGCACGGGAATGTCCTCTCTCTCTCCGTTCCACCTCCCAGGCTGGGAGAACTTACCCTGGGGAGTTAGGACCTGGGACATGCTTCTTAAAGAAAAGGAAACATATTTGCATTGAGCATTAAACTTAAAAACTTATTTATGCCATTTCTGCCTTATTATATCATCAGCAATTTTTCCAATGTACCTGAGGAAATTTGAATCTAAGTCTCTGTTTTAATTTCCCCCTGAATCCTGGTGTCCTGTGGTGTCCTATGTCCTCATCCCAACCCCCATATGGAAGCAAGATGGTGTGTGGCTTCCTTCAGAACAGAGGACCCTAAACAAAGGCACGACTTGGGATATGAGCACTGCTCCCTCTTTTGGTTTTGGGTCTTTCACTCTGTCAGACAGAATGTTGGTTACCAACCAGACAGGCTGTGCACTCTAAATATCAGCTGTCATTACCAAGGAGGGGCTGTGCCCAGAATCTCAAATTACTGAAAAGAAACAAAAAAGGCAGATGTTCCATTGTTATCATCCCAAGCAACAAGCCCAGTTCCTCTTCTGTATTAGGGAAAGTAGTATTTAAGAGTAACATGTGTGTAAGGATCTGCTCCACCCCCTTTTGCCCCTGCTCCTCTCACTGTGAAAGGTGTGCCTGGATCTGGTCCCCTCCTGGCAGACCTGGGGTCAGTGACAGGGCTTGGAGGATTCCCGGTCTGCGGATCCTATGGGCTGCCAGCTGTGCTGGACAGAGCCCAGGACCCACCCTCATCCACAGCCTAGGAGGGGCTCCCCCAGCCTGACTGCACTCCACTCGGCATGTGGGTCACGCCTGCGCCTTCCCAGCACCAATTTGAAAATGATAACATTCGCAGCTATTTTTATTTCTCTCCCTCTCCCATTTCTCTCCCCTCCACACACTGGCCTCTGGTTGAACCCTAGGCTCCGAGAAAGTGCTTATCTCTGTGGATTAGCACGGCACTGTGGCGGAGCGGACGTGCTTCCTTTTAGGAGCGCTTCCAGTCCACATAGCAGAAAAGGGGTCTTTGAGTCATGCTGAATATTCGTGCGAATTGCTGAATTGCCAATTAGTGAAACAGTTAATCTTCCAATTATATATCTTCGAGATGCTTAAAGTGTGAAGTCACTTAAAGGGAAGACGCTACCTGCCTCTGGAAGGCAGGAAAACATGACTGTGGAAGTGTTTGGGGGTGTGTCCAGTTGGCGAAGGAATCTCTCAGCAACATGCATGATGCCATGGTGTCTGAACATTTCCTTGATTTCCAGCTGGAGAACTTATACATTTATTTTTCACATTTTTTCTCCAGTTAGTCTTGGTTCATTTTAGCAAAGAATGACATTCAGACACCAAGATCTTGGTATTAGGCAACCTGTTTAAATGCTGTCTTTTGATTAGAACATAACTTTAGATTTTTATGAATATCAAATTGAAGCAGGCTATGTTAGAAGTGTAGTGAAAAATTATAAAATGTTACTGGTAAGACACAGAATAACAAACACATGAAAATACCTGTTTCTTGGAGCAGAAACTAAGTCCTGTAAAATTTGTAATCTCCCCAAAATTTATGAAATTGAGTTTTGAGTTAAAGAAATTAACTCCTCCATTACTTGGAGCATTCTAGTACATGTGTCAAAATGGAAATGCAGGAAGATGTAGATTTAAAAAATAAAGAGGATGGGAGTAGGAGGCATGAAGGTATTTTTTAATTCCAATATAATTAAAGTAGTATGGTATTTACCTAGTAATGGACAAAAAGTGGAAGCATTTCAGAAAAATAAAGACATCCCCCACTGAACTCCCCCCACATTGGATTGTAAACCCAGGGACTTTCACACTGAGTGCCCATCCTTACCCCTGCCCATTTTTTTAAAGATCTCATTTCATCTAACGTGTAGTAACAGAGGAAGTCCCAACCCTGCTAGGGATAAACCAAATGGCCTCTTGCTTCCTGAAGAGTTGCTATGGAAAATGGCCTCAGATCCTTTCCTGAGACTCTGTTGCTTAACTTGGATGCCAGTGCCCAAATTTTAAAAAGGGAAATATTGAGAAATAAGCACAACTATTTTGAATAAGTATACTATTTGAGTGAATGCTATTACAGCAATAAAGTATTAGAAAGCAGTGCTCCCAGGGAAATAGTTGTTATAGGTCACAATCAGATAAGAGAAAGCTGGCAACTATTGATTCTTCTACTTTTGAAAAAACACTTCAAAACACTGTGATACATTTAAAGGTTTAAATTTTAAAAACATATAGTATTAGCTGAATGCGGAGGTGCATGGTATCATCTCAGCACTGGGAGGCCGAGGCAGGAGCATTACAAGTTTGAGTTCAGCATGGGCAACCTAGTAACTTGGAGAGATGCTGTTTCCAAAAGGTGGGACATGGGGATGTAGCTCAGTATTAAGGGCCTGGGTTCACTCCTCGGTATTGCCAAAAACAAAAATAAAAAGAAATGAGAAGCACATAATGCTAAAGTATATATAGTACAACTATCTGGGTTACTTACACATACCATAAGTATACACAGTTTACACTGTCCATACAGGTAGATATACGTACAGCACACATAACTCCGTGGTGGTTGTATTGTGTCCTGCCTATGACATCATGCATGTCACCTAGAAACAGTCAAGCATGTGTTTGGAGACATACCATAGCAATTAGTGCTGAGTTTCACTGGGTAAACTAAATTCCATAATTTTATTTTTGAATTTTTATATTTCTAGAAAATATGCACTGCAATTTCCTGAAAACGTGACAAAAATTTAAGAAGACAAATAATTTTTCTTCCAAACTACATGAAAAGATTTCTGCTCTAATGCTTGTATAGGAAAAATCTAATTTCATAAAGAAAACCAGCCTGCAGCATGGCCGCTTCTGTTCTCCACTTAGGGGATGAACACAGAATTAGTGCTGCATGTCAGGAACCCAAGACAAAGTTTAACCTGAAATCTATTTTTTATCATTTGTGAAAAGGCTAATCTCTTAATATTTCAATGAAAATACAATTGAAAACCTCTCAAATCACTCTGAAGTGCCTACTGTAACCCAGATCCCACCCTGGGTTTCAGAAGTGGGGAGGTGGGTGCCCCCAGCTCACCACATCATCCTAGCCTTCATTTGCTGATTGTCATTACTCTTTGGTAAAGGCCGGGTTCAATAGCACCAGTCAGAGGCTCTCATGAAGCCCTGTGTTTACCCATGTGCAGCCTGCTCACCCAGAAAAATGTCCCAGCAGACCCATGACTGAGGAAGCCCGATCTGTGGGCCCATATAGAAACTTCGGTTTGTCAGCCACAGGATACACTGGGAGCAAGGCCCAGTTACTCCTCCTGTTTGTTGACCCTGTTGTGTGGCTTGCAGGGATTACAGACAAGAGCAGGAGGGGCTTTCTGGGAGTTTTATGATGGTAATTCTGCTTTTTATTTTTCCTTTATATTCCTGGACCACCTACAAATCAGATTTAGAGGATCCCAAGTGAGGGGGATGTATATTTTATTAGTTCACATGCTGGCAACCTATCCAGGAGACAGAAGACTGAATCCATTAATCTAAAACACAACTTCTAGAGGGGAAAAAATAACAGCTCTAATTCTTTAGTGTTGGCTTCTAAATGATGCCTTCAGGTACTAAACAGTGCATTGGAAGATGCTCTGGCACGGCCCCTCCCCCTTTCCTATTACTGAGAGGACACTGCTCTTTCTGGCCAACGCCTCTCCTTCTTTAGCAGGCAGTTATTTCACTTTTAAGTGGGCAGATTTTGTTAGGGAGTTGCCTCTTCTAAGTCAAACCCAACCAAACCAAACCAATCTTTGTCCTTACACAATTTCCCTCTTGCTTGTGTTGACTATTAGGTTTTCCTGCCCATCATTGTTGTATTGGGAGGAAACAAGCGAAACTATGGAGGAGGATGCCATACAATATTTACACTGAATAAGCATATTAAAATTTTAAATCAAGTGCATCTACTAATTGTCGACATGTTCCTGTAATAACAAAACACATTTAATCTTCTAGGAAGTTGTAGTTTTGCTAACAGTGTAATAATGTGGTTCATTTGGCTGTGTTGAGAAGCACAAAGGCAATGAGCCCTGCCTTGGGTTATTCTTGGTCAGAGACCAGGAGATCCAGCACATGCCCTGCTCTGAGAATACACATTACATTCTGGCTATAGGAATCTAAAATCCAGCCAGATGAGAAAAAATCCTCTCATACTTTCTGCATACCTTGGAAAGCTGGGGTCTCAGAATATATGGTAACAGGAATCTAAGATCTTGCTGGATTTTGTTTAGGGTTTCAAATTTCTTAGACACCACATAGTAAAATGATTGCCATAACAACTAGGGAAGTCAACATCAAAGTTAAACATTGAATAAATCACCTAATAAAATTTTCTTAAAATTTTTGTCTGTGTAAGCCAGGTGTGGTGGTGCGTGCCTGTCATTCTAGCACTGTAGAGACTGAGGCCAGAGTGTCTCCACAAGTTTAAGGTCAGCTGCGCAAAGTAGTGGGTTCAAGGGTAGACTGAACTCCTGTGAATCTGTTCAGAACAGTCAAGGCTTTCTTGAGTCCTTTTATGGATTTAGGAGCATTTTCCTTTTAATTTTTCCTACAAATTACTATTAAACAGGTGACGTATGATGTAAACTTAAGTTTTATGACTTCCTGCAATAAATGATGAATGACTTAGAAGCACTATGATTTACCAAAGATGGAATCTTTGTGGATAAAGTATTTCATGAAAAAATGAATTTTGCAAATTTACGAAATGGTGAATAGATATGGTGGCACCGCCGTAATCCCAGCACTCTGGGAGTCTGAGCCAGGCCGTGCACAAGTTTTAGTCCAACATGGGTAATTTAGTGACTTAATGAGACTCTACCTCAAAATAAAAGTATAAAAGAGCTGAGGATGTTGTGCAGGGTGAAAGCTTTTGTTTCGACCATCAGTACCACAAACATGAAGAAATGAGAAGTGAATTCATGGAAGAAAATTAAGCATTTAAGATATTATTTACTGATTCAGTTTCTCACACCAGTGACATAACAAAATGTTTACACATTTGGGTCTCATTTATTTCACTTTTGAGTATGTTCTTGAGTTGCATGCATTTACCTTTGAAAGTCTCAAATTTATTCTTCTTTATGGCTGAATAGTACTGTATTATATAAAAAAAAGTCCCTTCCTTGGTTGATGGTCATTTGGGTTGTTTCCATGGTTTAGCTATTACAAATTGTGCTGCTAAAAATATGGGTGAACATATATCACTATGGTATGGTGTCTTTTATTCTTCTGGCAAGATACCCAGAAAGGGACCAGCTGGGTCAAATGGAGCCTCTAAGGTACAGTGGTATTGTGAATTGGGGAGGAACTGTTCAAAAGAAAAACAAACTGTGATGGTGGGGAAAGGAAGGGAAAAAGAAAAAATATATGGATGCACAAGATATTTAAAATAGTTATACAGCTAGTTTCTCTTAGCTCATTGAAAGGAAAGGTTTGTGCTAATGTCATTTGGGCAAGATTTTATGTCTGTATCTTTACTCTGAGTGACTACTATGAAGATAATAATACAAATGAGTTAAGGATTGTTACTCTCCTACTAGCCTGTTCTGAAACTGTTTTATTATTTTTTCCAGTTAAAATTTAAAACAAAAGAAAATTAACTGTTTATACCTATCATTGTCAAGCATCCATTGTCAAGGTCAAAACAACTTTCCCAATTCTCTGTCCTGTCCTGTGTTAGTGGAGAAGGAGACATAAGGAGAGGGAGGGGCCTCTCTGTGTAGCAGTGTGTGCTAGTTTTCAGAACGCAGCTAGGGTGATCCTTACACAAGATAATGCTGATGACAATACTGTCTGCAACAACTTCTTTGTAAGTGAAAAAAGGGGAAAAAATATATCCATGGAAAGGAGAAAAGCAGAGCAGCTGCAGCTTGCTGACCCCAGCTGCTGAGCTGAGCCCCTATCTCTTTACAACTTGGGCACTCGTGCCTGTGCTCCTCTGTATGAACTGCAAACACACCCAGTGTGTCAGGCTCTGGTAAGTGGTAGTAATATCCTGATGGAAATAGAAGAGTGATAATCCCTGGACATGGAGGCCAGCAAGCTATCCCTCTGTGTGCCCAGGGCAAAGCCCACCCATGGAGTCTGAGCTCCCTGAGAAGCAGAGGAGGGACCAAACCGTAGGGGATTCAGGTCTCTCTGTACAGCAGGGCGCGGGATTGTTTGCAGATACCATATTGAATGTTAACAATAGCCTACGAATTATGAGATGTCATTAAAAAATTAAATGTATATGTGTGTAAAGAAAACAATTTGTTACAGTAAAAAATACATTGTCACAAGTCCTCCTCAAACTCCTCCCCCTCACATGGAACACACTCATCCCTTTGTCCTTGCCACTTTCTGCAGCAGCTCTGAGGTGCTCTTTCCTGAGTGTCTTTAGCTATGTTCTCCTGGCTTTCTAGATGTCTTGAATGGATTCTAAATATTTCCCTGCCATGGTCATTTTGACCTTGGGGAAGAACCAGAAGTTGCACAGTGCAAGACCTGGTGACTGAGGTGAATGATGACACAGCATCACACTTTTAGGGTCGGTCTTTTGATGGGATGACTCTCAGCAGCAGCATGCACTATGTTTTTTACCATACCTGGTAAAGGCATAGAGGAAAGAGGAAGAGCTGCTGCAGAAAGCAGCAAGGATGACAGGATAAGTGTGTTCAAAGACAGGAGGTGCATTCATATGGCATTCAGATGGCAGTCTGTTTTTTATTCTAATTTCTCTGTAATTTTAGTGTTCACCTTAGTTTTTGTACACCCCCTTATACTTATGTCACTTGATTTCCATGGGAAGAAATGGTGGATCAAAAATAAGTAAGAGCAAATCTAAGATGGGGAGGGCGCATCTGCCTCACTGCAGGTAATGCTGAAAGATAGAGCATGTAGTAGGCTTTCTTTTCTCCAGCTCTGGTGCTCTGTGAAATCTCAACAGGAACATTTGATCAAAAGAACAGTGTATTAAAATAAACACTCTTTTCCCTTTGTTGACCCACAGAATAATCCTAGATCCTAGAAATGACACAGGAGACTGGCTAAGAGTGGGAGCTGGAGACTGGTAGGATGCTTTCTGCAAAGGTAACTGTGGCCAAGTTAGTTTGTGTCAGGCTCAGCAGGTGTGAAAGGTGAAGAGAAATAAAATACTCTTGCCAAGTTGATAGATAAATTATGCAGTTGATGCTATGGAAAATATTTGTAACAGTCCTGGCACCTGCTTAGAGAACTGATTTTGATACGATTTTTACTATTTTTGACTTTATTATCATTAAGTTGATTTCTATTTGAATGTCAGGCTGAAAATTTTACCTTTGCCTTTTACTCTGCCAACATTAAGGATATACTTACCTTGTTTATTTTATATTAGTCTTATTTATTTTATATTAAGGCTTTGTGAGTCTTGTTTATTATGTATGTTAGTCTTGTTTATTTAATGTTAAGGCTTTGATTAATTAGTTATAAAGCCAGAGTACATTGTGAAGTAGCCCGCACTTCAGAATAAAGAGACAGAATGATTGATGTCATAAAAATAGAATCATCTTTAACACTTAAATTACCTCTTCTTAACTTAATTTTATGTGTCAATTAAATGTTTGGTATTTTAATAAAAAATTTACACTTGTCCAATTCCATGAGTCTTCCTCGGTTTTCATGTAAATTTCTGACATGTAAATACAACAGAGGAGTTTTGAACTTCACTTTCTTGGCAATTAATTAATGTTTACAGAGTTTAAGAATCAAGTCCAAGAGGAAATAGTTTTCTCATAGTGGAAATAGGACTCAAATCCAGATTGATTCCGTCGTCCCCAGGTGGGCCCTATCTCACCCAGACTGTTTAGACAGGATCACATTTCCTGATGCTTAGAGGTTCTTCAAGAAACATCATTTGAGTTCATGAATTGTGGCCACAAATAAACTTACATCTAAGGTCACTGCTTCTTGTCAGGTGTCATCCTCACTGACTAAGAGGGCTGCTGAGAGACATGAATAGAGCGACCAGATTATATATATATATATATATATATATATATATATATATATATATATCAGGTATTGATTGAGAATAACGCTCAGTGTTCATTTGTCCTTTTTCCCTGCCTGTTGCAGTATGCAGGACCATGCATTTCTACATGGCCAGTAGCCAGTCATATATTCACAATTTAAAAAAGTAAAAAGTAATGAGGATTTTTTTCCCCACAGGGTGGCTACATCTTTATATCCATTAAACTATGAACAACTGTATAGGTCTTCCAATTTTTAAATAAGAAATATAGCTCTATTGATGTGAGATTCTTCTTCTTTTATCTTTTTTATCTTGATAACCAACTAAATCACCCAACACTAGTGCTGTGCATGGTTTGATTTAAATTTTTTTCACTGAATTCCTTTTCCACAGATAGTAGTTTAGAGACAGAGGTAAGTGAGTGCAATCACTGTTTGGCTTTGTAACAGAAGGGTGCTTGAAATTCCTGTCTAAGTTGGTGTGTGTGGAAAGTCACATGACTCCTACAGAGACAGTGCAGTTAGAGAAGGAGCCCCGCCTGCCATTAAATCATGACAATTGAATGTATTTCTTCTGCAGTTCTACCAAGGATATGCACTGCTCTCTTTTGCAAGCAAAATCATGTGTGCTAATTTTTCCCACCTCTATGCACAGTGTGACTTACTTGTACATGTGCAGTTTTTGGAAAACGATGAGAAACAAGCTAGTTCCTGTTTGTTTCTGACAGTTCAGAAAGAATTATTTGTTGCTTTTAAGGGAATGAGCCTCTGCTCTCCCTCCTACTGAACCTGGGCTCTGTGCACGCAGAATGATAATAATCTATTTCTTTCTTCCTGCTGCTGAGCCCAGAGTGACCCCGTTTGACCCAATTGAAATTGATTTTGTTGTTGGACTTCCAGCTCCCGCAAATTAATCTTAGGTTCATACAAGATCAGGGAAGCAAGACAGAGAGGACAAAGACCTCAAGCACTGAGGGAAAAATTAGTTCTGCAGAAGGTATTTTAAGTTGGGGAAGATAAATGGTTACAATGACTGGCTTTGATAGAACCTCTGAAGGAAGGGGGAGGAGAGAGGCAGAGTCTCTGGAGAAAGGATGTAATTTAATAGCCTAATTTCCTGCCCAGCCCTGCAAAAGTATCTGCCAGCTCCTGACAGCTGATGGAAATCACCAAGGGCATGATCCAGTTCCCGGTGTGGGACAAGTTGAGACCCATCTTCCCCCAGACCCTTAAGAAGCAGCACTTCAGTGTACAACTAAGAATCTGCCTCCTCTTATAAAGTCATCTGATCATCTGGGGACTTTTATCTCAAACCCCAAGTAGGTGTTAGTCTGGTAGCCCTTAGATACCCTGTCCACCCCTTAAATAGTAAGAGAAAAGAATTTTGCCCTCTCACAACTCACAATTTCCTCTACGAAACAGGTAGATTTCAAGAAAGAAATTATTACAGGAAAAGACGTATAGCCATAAATCCTCCTCAGCATCTTCCTCCTCTTCACATTGATCCTTACCCTGTCCCTCTTGTCACTTTCTGCAGCAGCTCTAGAGTCCTTTCTTGCATGTCTTTCGTTATGTTGTCCGGGCTGCCTCAATGTTATGAATGGATTCAAAATATTTTCCTTTCATAGTCATTTTGACTTTGGGGAAGAGGCAGAAGTTCCTCAGTGCCAGGCTCAGTGGACAAGGTGGATGAGGACAGTGTCATGTTTTTATGAGCCTGTCTTTCCCTTGGATGGTGCTTGGCAGTCATCACACCTCATAAAGACCCTCAAGAAAGAGGACTCCAGAGCTTCTTCAGAAAGTACCAAGAATGATGGGCTGAGTGGGTTGGAAGTGACAGGAAGGGTTTTGAGAGTGATTCCTAATAATGTTTCATTTATTATAATAATTTTTTTTAAATTTACATACAAAATACAATAATGTAAGCATTATATATCATAAACATTACCTAAAATAATAAAAGTAATAATCATTATAATAATAATGAAAATGCAGAAAGGGGGTCTAGAGAAGTAGGTAGCGAAGTAGATAAGGAAGGGTAAACAAATAAAAATGAATCAAGATGTTATGCATATGTACATATTCCCTAAATAAAAATAAACTATGTATCGCAAACATGTACTAATAAAATAAAATTTTATTCACCTATTAATCAATCACACCTCCTGTGTATGGGTCTTCCTGGTTTTGGTCTCACAACAGACAAATAAAAAGCAAAAATATAGTGACCTCAACTCACTGTTAATTCATTGCTACTTTCCACCTGCACGGGCAAAGTGATATTTCCACCTAAAATAAAGCCATTTTCATATATTCAGAATATTTAGAGATTAATCCCAAATGTGCAATCAGTTATTCTCTGGCTCCTAATTGATATAAAGTGTTAAAAATCAGTAACCTGCAGAATTTTCTGACTTAACCAGGCAAAACGGGTTCTGTTCACTCAGTCTGGACTAATCCTTCACAGGTAATCGATATTGTGATTACAATATATAAAGACACAACAACCTGAAAAAAGTCATAATAACTTATTGTTCATGATATCTTTCTGGTGTCCCTGGAACATTTCCCAAAAACAGTTACAGCTAATTTTTCTACATGGTGCTTCCTTCTTCAGAGTTAGCATATAAATCAGATGATTATCTAATTAGATTTTGATTTACCCCAAAATTGCTAAATTTCCAGTTTCTCCTTCTCACAGTGCATTTGGAAGTCATAATACATGAGACAATGGTAAGAAGCATAATTAGGGTGCAAGAAGAGAGCATACGTTACATTTCACCTCGAGTAGATGGGGCTTAGTGTTAGTTAAGTTCTGTTTAACCTTGATAATAAGATCCAGCAAATAAAGCATCTGCTAATATGGATAGAGAAAGAAAAAACAGAAGAGAGTTTCTAATTATGTACGAGGTGCATTAGCATTAAATTCACATAGACTTAAAAATGTGTCTGTGTATAATTTTATACCACTGCAAACTAAGATTGCATCTCTTAAAAACTCTGTGGTGATGACTGGGGAGTGGATGGTTTTGTTTTGACACTGACTACCACAGTACTTTGCAGAAGTCCAGGACGCTCGTTTACTTTGAAGAAACAAATACAGATTAATGTCTCTTTCCAGTGCTATAGGACATATGTGAAGAGGCAAAGTGCTGAAGGATGCTTTGGGTCACAATGACGTCCTGGGTTTGCCCTGAGCATTGCGTTTGGAGCACGCAGGACAGAGGTTCTCATCAGGTGTAGCTTCAGCATCACTTAGTCTGGGGATATGCCCAGGATCATTTGAAGGGATGATTTCCATGCTCTGCCTCCAGGATTTCAGAAAGACAAGTGTGTGCAAGATAAGAAAATCAAAGCATTCCATCCAGGAGGCATCACTTATGGGGAGACAGAAGGATGCAGAGCACTGGGAGATGCCACTTGGATGCTCATCTTGGCTCATCCTGTTGTCCTGCTGTATGTGCCGCTTTGTCCCATTCCAACTTTCTTGTGAAAACGCAAGCATTCTCTGCTTCCTTATCCTGTGCCGGAGGCTGCAGCAATCATGGTCTATCTCTTAGGATACCTAATGTCCAGTGAGAAACTTACACACATCTGCATGACACTCAGCACGCAGACAGGAGGAAGGCAAGCAGTGCACGCTGGCAGCAGTGATGTGAGCCCTCACCATCGCCGTCTCGTTCGTTGGCCTCCCTAACAAAGCGCAGACACAAAATTACTCAGTTCTATACCGGGCACGGAATGGCACCAGCACAGACCCTGTGTTTAAAGGCTGCATCGAGTTACAGGATGAGGACATGTGGACCGTTCAGTCCTGATCCTGTACCATGAGTATCACACAGTCTCCCTTTGCACCTGCCCCAAGCTACTTCCTCCTAAAGGAAATGTAAGCGAACTCTACCAGGTTCTGAGATTCCTGCGCAGGCAGCCGGCCACGCAGCCCCCATAGAAGGGGCAGTTGTCAGTCATCCTGGAAGCAGAAGGAGGATGGGGAGCCTGGACGTCCAGTGCAAGAACATGGTGGAGCATATTAAATGCGCTCGTGCACTGATGTGGGTTTGTCCTCTGTCCTCTGTCCCTCTGAGCAGTCAAACTACTTGTCACATTCAGCTTCTCATGTGGCTAATTCATTCATCACACAGCAAGTACTTTCTGAAAAGCTGCTGCGCACTGGAGACTGTAGTAGGTACCAGAAAGGATGGACACAGGAAGGGCCCTGCCCTGGAGGGGCTGGGAGGGCTGGATGGCGCACTGCTGCTCTGCCCCGGGGGTGTACAGGACAGAGAGTGGAAGTGAGAAGGCGGTGAAAGGAAAATGAGCACAGGAACTGAGGAGGGAAAAGGTGAAGGAAGAAGTGGAAGAGGAGAAGGGGAAGAAGGAGGAGAAAAGAGACTCATGGGAACACTTTAAGGCTCCTTCAAAACAGGACTGCTGGCCTAGGAGAAGTGCTCCAGCACCCCTGGGTCTTTGGGTGATCTTCCCCCTCTCTCCCCACTTCTCTGTCTCTCTGTCTGTATCTCTGTCTCTCTCTCCCTCCCTCTCTCTCTGACTCAGTAGATGTAGGAAAAGGGGCAGACCTTCCTCTCCCTGAATTTCACTGCTCTGTGAGGGAGAAATGCATCTACACTGCATTCCCAACTCACAATCACTGCGGAGTTGCCCCCACATTTGAATGCTGACTTCTGCTCTTCCCACAAGCATAGCATTGAAGAAACTGCAAGCGCTGCTCACTGTGGACTGCACCTTGTCTGGAACACTGGGGTTGTGGCCTGAGGTCTTCTCCTTCTGGCCATGGGAAATTGTTCCTTGGGGTTTGAGGCAAGCTCTCTGTGTGAATTTGTGTCACTTTATTCATAAAATCGGTCTCATACATTCATTTTGCTCTGGACTTGTGTAGTGTAACTCACTGTCCTGCAGTCACTATTAACAGCAACCTCTTTCATTTTAATGAGACCTCAAAGTTTATAGTCCCCAAGCAAAGTAAGCCAGACTCGGGAAGATGAATATCACATGTGCTCTCTAATATGTACAATCTAAAAAGGAGGAAAAGAACACAGAAGAGAGTGTTATTAGACCAGAAAAAAGGCCATGAGATGGAGGGACGTGAGGCTGGAGAACTGAGGAGATAGGTAACAGGAAACGCATTGAAATCTCCGGAAGGTGCAACACAGAAGGAGGGCTGGATGAGGACAGCAAGGGGGTGAGCACAGTCTGTGTTCTGTGAGTACAAGAACCTGCCAAACAGTCAATCTGTATAACCAATACAAGGACAAATGAGAAAAATAGAATTTTTTCCAGGATGTTGATCAAAATCGCAACCAGTTCATTACAGAGACAAGACAGGTGCCCAGACCTCTTGGGTGCCCCTCTGAGTTATATTTACTTCCCTCGCCTCCAAGAATAAGGGAAGGCTAGTATCTCAGGCTAAGGGGAGGCTGGTTACCTCCTGGGATCAGAGGGAAGAGCAGAGTGCTGCTTCCATGTGCACACATATGAAGACCAGACCGTCTGTCTGCCCAGTGTGCGTGGGTTACAACATAAATCCATTGTTCTGAGTGCAGGAGGGCCGTCCTCAAAGCCAAGTCCTGCTGCTAAATGAAATGATAGCTCAAAATGATTGAACCAGCACAGGAGGTTCAAAGCACTCCCAACCAAAAAAGGATTAAGTAACTCTTTCTGTCAGTTCCAAGGTGAGTTTCAGCGGTCCCCTCCTGCGTGGGAACCTGTCCAGATCAACATGACCAGAAGCATGACTTTCCCAGAGAAAACTGGCATCTTCAAGTCCAAGGCAGTGTGTTAACTGTCACCAACCATATGATTCTGGGCTGGCTAATCTACTCATTTGTCTCCTCAGGCAGGCAGCTACTCCCTGCTCACAAGGGCTCAGCAGCAGGCCTTTCAGCTGCCCTCAGTCACAAGAGCTTCTTAAACCTTAAAGTGAGGACTAAAGCTGATACTAAAGCCATCTCGTGCGTATACAATGACCAAGCCCAGCTAAATGGAGCTCTTGGAGATCACTAGCATTTTATGTTTAACATTCTGCATTATCTTCACTGTGGGGGACATGGACAAAGGAACTGTCTGTGGAACACAGTCAGAGTGTTAAACGGGAACTCATTCCTAACGTGCAAAATATGTCCTGAGCCATCTTTCTCCTCATGCCCTGAAATCTTGCACCCCAACAGGAAAACTGTCCTGGTGAAACCATTGCTTACAAGGGCTTCCTCATCTGCAGGCCTGGCCCCTTTGGCCACAGGCCAGCCTAT
Source organism: Dinomys branickii (assembly GCA_004027595.1). NCBI lineage: Eukaryota > Metazoa > Chordata > Mammalia > Rodentia > Dinomyidae > Dinomys > Dinomys branickii. The sequence goes on along the minus strand of PVLD010010055.1, from coordinate 7,256 downwards.
CTCCTTTGATGGTAAAAATAATGTTTGACTTGGACTAAAATCCTATCATGATCAGTGCATCACCATTTATTCACCTGAAACCCACTGATGCTTCGAAACAGTCAGACAGAGAGCTACCCATGCCCACCCCAGAAGGTACAATTCTAGGGTTTCTCAGTCAGTGACTTTGCTCACTTCTATGTCCATGTCATAGAACTTATAAATTATATGTAATTTTAAAATCACAGTGCATCTTTTTTGCATAAAATCCTATAGATTTATCCTTCCTTTAATTTCACCTTCTTTGTTTAACTGACCTCCGTGACCCCCAAGACAAACATATTTTTTTGATTTTATTATTGTACAGTGCCTGTAGAATTTACCTAGGATTATAGGAACATGCTAAAAAATTTAAGTAGCATCTAGGATGCAGGAGAGCTGCCTAACCAATCCATGACTACCTTATGACTATTTCTCACTTTAATGAGGTCTCCTGGGACAAAGGTAGTTAAAAATGAAAACCAAATATATAAATACAACCTCTCCTGGCCATACAAGAGGCAAAGCTTGAGACCTATCCTCCATTATAAATTGGATCCATTAAATCTGTGTCTAAACAAATATAGGGCAAGTCAACAAAAGACCCTATTTTTCAAGGGAATCTAAGAAAAGCGTGTTTAGTGCATCCCTGGGCACACCAGAAAAGCACTAAGTTCTCTAATTATGGCAAAAAGAAAGGCTTGTGCTTGCATCCCTGTCTACTTCTGTGATAAAACAGAAAGGCAGTTCTTATGTAGATCCCTGTCCTGTCTACAGTCCCTCTATGCCCTGGACAGGTGATAATGCCCTGATGAGCACCTGGCCACTTGACAATGTGTATTTTGTTATTTATTTTGTCATTCCCTGCTTGTAGCTAAAGCTCTGGGTGTCTGGGGAGTGATGGGGTTCCATAAGAGGAAAATTCTCAGTCGAACTACTGAGGTGCATCACACCTTTCAACTCCAGAGCACTTAGCCACAAAGAATGCACAACAAGACTCCCACCCATATGTGTTGTTTTTGTAGCTTAATGCATTTATGCTCAAGGAGAGTATATGCCAGGCCTAAAAGAAATCAGTTATCCTTGCTTTTTAAAACAAAGCTTATGTTTTAAAAATCAAGAGGGAGAAATTGCAAAGCATGAAGGTAAAGTCGTTTTACTCTTTCTTTTTATATTACATGCAATGCCAATTTATTAAAATATGTCACTCACATAGCTTTTAAGCTTGCCTTGAAGATGAGAGTCACGAACTCGCAAAAAACCCCGGGTCTGTTGGCCACAAGATCCTTCTATAACAGGGTACTTGCCAGGCACCACAGATGGAGAGCTCTGCCAGAGACCTGGCTGCATAGGCTGGGAAGGAATGATCCTCAGCTTGTATTATTTACCCAGTGACACTCCTTAGAATGTTCTTAACCTTACTTTGCACCCTACTGTACAAACTTCTTGCTGATATTTATGGACTCAGAGTCTCCACAAACATGAGTTTTCTGCAAAAGAGCTATAAATTGGAGATTTTTATCATTGTTTTGTTGTTGTTGTTGTTGTTGTTGTTGTACTCTTGTACCTGTCTCTGGGGAAATATTGTTAAATTTCTGCCCTAATGTTATGCCTCAAAACAGTAGAATATGGTCTTGACATTAATGGTATTTGTTTCCCATAAAAGGAAAATAGTTTAAACTTCTCCAGTAACTGGGATTTTGTTTGGAGGACATAGGAACATTTCTGTGATTGTATAGCTAAACCCTGGCAGCTTGGCTGGAATTAGAATCCAAACAGACTTTACATTTCTCTTACTATATTGGGATAAAAAGCAAAGCATATTCTGTAAATATAGATGATTGGCTCTTTCCTACACCTTCAGCAGGGGAAATTGAATGTTTCCACACTCCCTTCATTTGCTTCATATTTTTTACATGGATCTCTCTCAGAAATAAAACAATTCTCTTGCAAAAGAGACATTTCTGTCTTAATCATATGGAAATTAGGGATCAATTTGTTGATGAGCAGCATAAGAAAAAATTCAGAGCTTCACGGTCCATTGATCATTGAAAATGTGTTTGGAGCCGGCACGTGGGTCCAGAGCAATTAAAACAGCGGTAACATAGCACCACGGATGGCACGGGGGACATGATCACGGTTCAGCACCACGGCCCTAGGACACTCAAGCTGTTCATTACCATGCTGCCCTGGCACCCTCAGGAGATGTCTGCACACACCAGCTCACTGCGGAACACAGATGGTGCCCATGGTCCTACAGATGACGTTAGCCTCCGTGCATTTCACCATTTATTAGTGAAAGTAACATCTTAAGAGCCACATGGTGTAAGTCTTCTTTCTCCAAAGAAACCATAAGCAATCAGTAGAGTATCCCCACTTTAAAGAGCAGAAGTGACAATTTCTGCACACAGCCTGAAGATCTGCTTTAAAAGCTAAGGCTTCTTTCTTCTTCCATCCCTTTCTGTCCATTGCCTCTCAGTGCTCCATCTTTTACTCCTTTTTCCATTTGAAAAGACCTCCTTGCTTCCTTCATTTTATTTTGCTTTTTATTTATGCTTTGGGCTGCTCACAGAAGGGAAACTGTAGGGTATTTAGTCTTGTGTGTTTGATTTATTTCACTTAATAATAGCTTAGGAGAAAAACAAAACAGGAACAGCGCTTTTGTAAGTGATACAGGGGTCAAGAGTTGAAGGAGCGAGGATGGATGGGAGGAGTAGGAGACAGAAAAAACTGCATTAAGCTGTGTGATGTCTATGGACTAACTCCCCATGATACATGTAATCATTATGTACTACAAACAAGTACTAATAAAAAAACAGAAGTTAAGGTCTTTAACACTCAAAATTTCTCTAAATAAGACTGCATTGTGTAATTGCATCGTATGTTACCTGAACATAAAAACCAAAATACAACTAGAATATAAGATAAATCTATAAATGATTCGGCTCACACAATGTCACCAAACTATCTCATAGCTACAAAGGGTGATTAGGATCTCTGACCATTCTGGGCCATACAGAAACAAGAGACCTGAAAGAAAGGAATTATGGGTCCAGAGCCAAAGACAGGATGTCACTTGTTAAGTGTGTTGCCTGCATACATAGTCCCCATACCCCAGCCAATCCAGATGCAGGCATCACCCCCTCTTCCTGGCTCAGTAAGTCAAGTGATGTCCTTGGTCAGGACCTTTGGTTAGAGCTAGTGGGGTTGAGTCCAGCTCTGAACAGCCCCAAGTCTGTGATGCCTACTCTAAGTCATGTCCCTCCCTGGCCCTTCATCTCCTGGTTCTGGTGCTCAGGGCAAGATCAAGAATAGAGTCCTTGTTAGACACTTGTTAGACACAAGGCCAACTCGAAGAGGTTTTGAGTGACCTTTCTAGCAAATACTTCCAGGGGTTAGATCTGTGTGTGTGTGTGTGTGTGTGTGTGTGTGTGTGTGTGTGTGTGTTGCTGAATCGAGAGCCTTCCCACTGAGCTATATTCCCAACCCTTTTTTAAAAAAATGTTTCTGAACTGTTGGCAGTTGCTAAACTGCCCAAGTTGGGCTTGAATTTGCCATTCTCCTGCCTCAGCCTTCCAGAGTGCTAGTACTTAGAGGTGTGTCATGCTGTGCCCAGCAGAGTCTGGACCCTTTCTGCTCACATTGTCTCAAATTTCAGTGCCTCTGTACCTTTGTAATGTGATTTTCTTCTTACTGCTGTTGCTGAAGGAGGTAATGGTAGAGCCCTTGATCTAGGGTTCTTGTTTCCTTCTAGTCATAGGCAGTGAAACTGTTTTCCAGTCTTTCTTTATGAGTACTATGAGAAACTACACATTTTTAAAAATTAAATGATACTAACTTCCTCTCCACAGTTATCTAGTGGTGAAAATATAATCTGGGTCCATAAAAGTACCCATTCCCCAAAGTGTGGGAAGGGGGCTGTCTGGGACCAGGAGGGCTGGGATGGGAAGGAAGGTGGCTTGAAGGTGTCTGGATGCTGCCAGGAAGCTGTGTGAAGCAGCTTGGATGTTACAATCTCACAGTAAACTGTGAAAACAGAAGGTCCCTGGGAACCACTCTGTCTGTGATATTTACCTTCAGATTTGGCTTTCTGTACAGACCCAAGTGCAGTAATTCCTAGGCTGACATTTCTTTCCCTCAGATTCTTAGAGTTTCCTGACCTTTCAGGCACCTCGAGAAGACTAAGAGCCTCTGCAGCATGACAGAGCCTGGCAGGTGTCCAGATGCGGGGTCCCAGGGCTTTGTCTGCATTCAGCTCTTCTCATCTGGTGCAGAACAGGAGTGAGGAGCAAGCTGTGTTGGCCAATTAAAGAGGGACCAGCTGGACTCCAGGGCTCCAGGGAGGTTTTGTAGATGGCCACCTCGCTGACAGCGCAGAGTGTCATTTCAGTGCTGTCCTCAGATGCACGTCCAGTTTGCGGTAGAGGGGCAGGGAGAGCAGATGAAGAAAGGAAGCGCAGGTCCTTTGGGAAGAAGACAAAGAGAATGTAGCCAAGGTGACAGTGCCCTGCAGCCGGGAGAGCACAAGACACCAGACAGAGGAGTGCTGCTCTGGCAAAACATAAGGAGGGCCTCTGCCGGGACTCTACCCATAAGAGCTTCTCGGTGTTGCTGCAGAATTCAACATATCCTTCCCTCGTGCAGCCATCTGCTTCCCATCTGAATGCAGTAAAGAGAGAAGGTGTAGTGCTACACACCTGTGATTCCAGCACTCTAGGAGGCTGAAGCAGGAGGACTGCAAGATCAAGCCCAGCTTGGGCAACCCAGTGACTTAGCGAAAACCTGTCTCAAAATAAAACATTAAAAAGGGCTGGGGATGAGCTCACTGCAGAGGCCCTGGGTCCAATGCCCAGAACCACACATGCTAACACAGATGTAAAGAGGAGAAATGCCATGTATGCTTTCTCTACCATCTTCCAAAGGACTCCACTTCTTTGGATGGGGTAAGAGATGATAGTGCCAAGCATTCTTTGTCACCAGGCTCTCAGGGACCCTAGGACACTTAAGCTATTCGTTGCACACCTGCTGCTGTCTCACTGGATGCCCACTTGGCTGCTAGAAAGCATGCTGTGCAAACCGGAAGCCCAGGGTTTCCTAGCAGAGGTGAGGCAAGAGTTGTGGGCAAGTAGGTAAATAAGGTCCCTTTATCTTTGGGATTGGGAGAGGAAGTGTAGGGGGGAGCAAGTCCTTGAAAACAGGAGGGTACATTGCTTAGCTCAGCCAGTTGCTCCCCTGCAAGAATTGTAGAGTGCAAATTGCCTATTTTCGGTAAACCGGTTATTGATGGAGCAAGCCCCTCCTTTATGTTTGCCACATAGAGTCCTTGGGAGTTTTCTGAGAGAAACTATTCAGCAGATGGCCTCAAAGGGAATGGAGAAAGCTGGGCACAGTGGCCTCACACCTGTAATCCCACCTTTCTGGGAGGCTGAGGCAGGAGAGTTGGATGTTGAGGAGCAATCTGGCAACTTAGAAAAGGGCTAGGGATGCAGCTCAGTGCAGGGGCCCTGGGTTTTCTCCTTAGTACCACAGAGAGAGAGAGAGAGAGAGAGAGAGAGAGAGAGAGAGAAGAGAGGTTGGAGCAAAGAATGTGAAAAATAGTTTCATCTGTGCTTGAATTTGGTAATTAGAATGACTGATCTGAAAACAATACACAGTATAAGAACCATTGTTGAACTCCTGCCATTTTGTATGGTGACACTCTGCATCATTTCCAATTTTTAAAAATTATTTTTGTTGTTTTTTACTTGTTATTGTCTTTGATTGTTTGATCAATCTTACATTCTTATGTCTAATGGACCGAGCAACTTCACTGAAGATAACAGTATGCAATTTAGCAATCACTGTGAATTTCCATCATTTTGTCTTGAGGTCATGTATCATTTCTGTTGTTTTTGTGTTGTTTTGATTTTGTCTTCATTGTTGTTTTGTCAGTTTTTTTAATTTTTAAAATAAAAAACACATCCCAAAACAAAGATTTCTAATAACTGAGTATGCATATCATGACATGCTACCAGTAATGAGGTAGAAATCCATCACCATGGGATTCAGGCAGTGAGTGAAACAGATACACAAATACACACATGAAGGCATGCACACAGAACCTAAGTAGCATTTTCACACTAACAAAGTTTGAATGAAGCAGATATCGATCCTGCTAATTTTCACTTTTAAAGTTCAACCCCTTTTTTAGGGCCTCAGTAAAGATTAGGGGCTCAGGTACAGCAGGTCTGGGTCATGGTTGTGCCTGTTGGTTGGTGTACTGAATCCAAGTACAATGTTGAGTCTTAATCCCTAGAGAAAAAAATAATGCCAGCAATACCAGCACGGTCACCTCCACCACCCAAACTGCAAATCCTCTTTGTCCCTGGAATCTCATCATTTTCCTCATCTTTGCTACTCATTTTGCTAATGGTTTGCGAGTTTGTAATTTACTCTGGTGGCAGCCTCATGAGACAATTTATTATCGGCACTCCGATTACTATTAGGACGCCAGTTTTACATCCGAGGAAGCCAAATTCCAGATGGATTTCATGTCAGTGTCATAGCACTCTTCAGTGACTCAACCAGGATTTAAATCAAAAAGTAGATTTATTTTTGCTTTAATCCTCAATTTTAACATAATTATTCAGAGGTTGGAAGTGTTTTCTATATTCTTGAGAAGTCCTGCTGTCTCTGGTAAGCATTGCCTCTCCTGCAAGAGTTGGCAGAATGCTAGCTCACACAGGCACTGTTAGAAATAACTGAGGACCTGAAAATTAAATAAAACTTGAACTTTACATTAGGGGAGTTTTTAAAATCAGTTTTCACAATCATGATGATCATTAGATTACGGATCTTGCTGATTATCAGATGGAGACAGCCTGGGGTCTCAGAATACCATAAAAAGGAGGGAATGGCATGGGGTTCAGAGGAAAATCAAAACAAGGATATTTGTGAGACTGTAAAGATATACTTTAGAATATTTTGCCTTAGAAAATTGGGCCACTTGTTGGATATTGCTAGCAATAAGCCCCACAACAGGAACTGTTTCCCAGAAAATAACAAATTATAGAACTATGCCAACAATCACAAAAGTAGTTTCATCCACACTCTTTTTTTTTTTTTATTTTGGAAACATAAAAGTACAAAAACCTATTGACAAACAGACACCCATTATCATAGAAAATAGTGCAATCACAACTAATCTATAGACAAGGTGATATGGTCTCAACAGTTGTTGTTGCTTTATCCATTGATAT